>JAUUEB010085508.1:0-15408 GCA_032362205.1 Clione limacina | reverse complement strand
TGCCCCGCAAAGAACATTTGAAATCGAAGAAAGCTGAACTTGCTCGCCAGTTGACAAAAGCAGATAATCGAGAAAATCTAGCAGAATAGCTAATGTTGAGTGGATCACAAATGTGTATTGGATTTTTTTTGCTATATCAATGGTCTTTTGGTCTTCTTTGAGCTCGGCAGTTTTGGCTAAGATGTGTTTAGTGATGCCAGTGTACACTTCACACTGCATGTATTTGATGCAGTGATTGCCAACAAATGACCCGCCATGCTTTAGGTTCAATTTTGTGTTTTGATAGAACGCTTTCTATGCTCCTAGTGACAGGACCTGCTCCTGATTTCAACAGGTTTTTCTCAACGTCTTCTAATTTAGCAAGTTTTTCAGCACATGCAATGTGTTTTTTCTGAAGATCTTTTCTTTGTTTTACAGTGTCTGCATTGACGATGAGAAGCTCTAAATCAATCAATTCCTCTTTGAGTTCATGTATCCTTTTTAGGGATATAACATATTCAGCAAAGGCGGGTAAGCAGCCTATTTCAGGGTATGAAGTAGACCCTGAAAATGTCTGAGCCAACATCCTATCAATGACATGAGTTTCTGCCAAGAGCCAGTTGTGGTGTTTCATGGTTATACCTTCAAGAAATCACTGAAATTACTGCGAATGCCACTCAAAGTTCTGTCTTTGATGGGGCCATGTGCTAGTTTTTGAATGTATGCTGAGGTCGCCAGACACTACAGATATGTTTGCGCATCAGTGTTTTTGGTCAATGAGTATTTCATATGAGGACTTGATTAGTCGTTCCGGTGAGTGATTTAATTTGGTATGAGGCAGATTGTGTTGGCGGTTTATTGGATTCACGAGGTGCTGTCGATGGCTTGAGTTTGATGCAACCCTTTATTTGTGCCGTCTAGCGATAGCACGTAGTACATTGCTCTACGAGCGTGTCCTTGTTAAAAGGCAACCACAAATGTGCCCCATGTTGAACACTGTATTGCTCCCTTGAGACTAACTTCGCTGACACCTCTAGACTTAAGGTTGCGAATATGTTGAACACATTTGTTACTATATAGTATTTGTCATTCCTAATGTTAAGGCAAAAGAAAAGCAACAGTTCTTGATTATAAGTATGGCACTTATGATGTCTCTCACTAATATTGGAATGTTTGCCCTTTTTTACTTCCCTCACCACATACTCTACATTGTTTTTTTTAAACATAATACATGCTGTTCATATACATGTTCCATATTTAGTATATGACCATGTTTTACATAATATTGTTTATGACAAACTTACAGTATGGTGAAATCAATTGTGTCTGAAGAAAAGACTTTTTACACAATCTAGTATACATGACCGAAGTGATACTTACCTAAACTCCTGACTGATAGTGTCAACAAACGAATTTGAAAAAAATAAGTCAATGAATCGTCATGATTGGGGTCGTGACAAGGAGATATCAGTTCTCTGACGAAAACTAAGGGTACAAGTTATAGTCCCAAGTAAAGCCTGTGACAGAGTTGGCAAGAATCCAAAATTTCATCCCCCACTTTGTCGGCTAATCTTTGATATACTGGCAAAAACTTGCCCTTATTTCTCACCGTTCTTTCATCTATAGAAAATCTTCTGTCCAGGTTGAAATAAAGATTTACACCTACATTTCACATACTGGTACAATAGTTCAACCTTATGAATTTTATTCTTTTGGTCAACTTGAAGTTTTGGGTTTTGAACCGAAGCTTGGTCATGAATTGACAGGACCATAATCCATGGTAGAGGGGTTTCTTAGACCAATAGCGCTCAATATTTGGTACTTTGATGACACCCATGTACATAATGATGGCGATGAAGCGTCTGAACAGCAGGAACATCGATGGGTTGCTTAAAAGCAAACATTGACTTTTGCTCTGAATTAACAAGTGTTGCATTATCATTGGTGTAGTTACACACCAATTTCAAAATATCTGCTGTCAGAAACAGGTTGAAGAAGTCAATAGGCCTGAGATACTCCAGCACCTTGTCTTGTAGCTGCATTTGTGGGCAGGTGCGGGCCGGCAAGGCTTGAAGGCAGGCAGAGTAGTCAGCCGGCCACTATCAACACAACTACCTGTAGACCCTGTAAAAAAAAGAAAGGGCAAGGCGATATAAATCTACTGAAGACCCTGTAAAAAAGAAAGAAAGGGCAATATAAATCTACTAAAAATAGTTTTTATATATATCTGAATGTATTTTCTGGATCGTAAGAACACAAGATACCTACCCCCTTACTTCTTGGTAACCAACAATAACAAATCTCATCCGCCATGTTTGTTTTGTTTACATTGAAATCTGACCCGGACTGTTGACTGTTCAGTAAGATTAGACACAATGTTGTCATGTTGCTGTTTGTACTTCATTGAATATATGTTCAGGGAATTTCACAAGTTTGGTTTTGAGAAGGTCAACTAAATCACTTGAGTCAGCATTTTGTCGACCAGTTTTATTCTCTGTTTTTCCTTTTCTTTATGCATGCATGCCACTCTTTCAAATTGTTTGCCTTTGGCAGTATGCTTAGTGCAATCATTGTTGTTCTATAGACAAGACTGGGTGCACTTGACCGCTGTCATACCAAATTAATCAATTTTAGGAAAGGATTTTCACTAAGGACATGCACGGTATGTGCATTGTACTGAATCAGGGTCACACAGAGCTGCAGAAATCAATGCATCATTTTGGGGAAAAGGACTCTGCTTACCATTAACAATGAACAATGTATTTCAAGCTCTCCTAATGTTGTCTATATTAGTTTGGTGTGTGCAACAACACTGGAAACGCTGTGCATATCGCCTCAATCGAATGTTTTTTGGGGGCTCGGTTTCAAAACTTCTTCTACCAATTTTTACATCTGGATATTCTTCTTTAAACAATGCATATACCTTCCTAAGTGTGACTTCCATTACACAAATTGGGACACGATGGTACACTCTCGATTTGTCCTTCATCTTGCGAGTTAAATTTCTGTAAGGAAGCTGCCTTGAAATGTTATCCCTGTTGTACAAGTCTTTCACTCTTTTCACTGTTTGTTTTGGTTTGTTTGTGTTGTTGTCTTGTTGTGAAAATGATGTCATCAATGTCCATGTGAGATGACCCCTGTAAAGATGTCCAATTTAAACCTCTGTTAGATCTTCTGACTAAGTTTTCTGATCTGGCTTCTCAGACTAGTTTGTTTAAAAGTTTGAGGATCTAACAACGGATGTGATTATTCTTTATAAGATAGACTTTGAGGCTGGTGACCAAAAAGAAAGATATCACTGATAGAATCAAATTTATGATACATGCAATATAAAAGCAAGTGCCAACTTGGTACTTTATATTCTAAATGTATTTCGTATCAAGAATGGCAAAGAATTCCACACTATCTTCAGGATACATAACTTGAACTGACTCATCATCAATATAAAGAACATTTACACCCTTGTTTTCTAAATTGATCTTTTAATAGGAGGCATGCTGTATCACTTAAACTTTTTTTAAATTCATGAAAAAGCTCATCAAGGTTTTTCTGTTTTATTTTTGTTAGGTGATTTTTAGTTTTCAAATAATTCTCATAATTTTTTCTTCTAATTTCTTATATCTTTTCAAACATTTTTGTCAGTGAATATTTACAATTACTGTCTTCTATATTCTTTTCTGACGTTCAACAATATTGTTGATTTTATTTCCATAAGGGCACAATTTGTAAATGTAGCAATTGGCCATGGTTTTTTAATTTTTAACCAGTTACCTGCCAGTAACTGTCAATATAGTCTTAAAATTTGCTTGGTAACTTGACACAAGCTGATTGAAACTCTTCTTCTTGTCACATAAAACCATTTCTATAACTTTCTCTTTAGTAAACAATACTTGATCTTTTCACAATATTCTAACACTGTAAACATCAATGCTTTTGTGACATGATACCGACAGAAATGATATCTACATCAACATTTTGTTTGACATCTCCTATTTCACTAGGGCATTTGTCAATAATTACTGATTTGAAAGCAACTGAATAATTCTCTTCTTTAAAATGTTTATATAACTCTAATGTTATAATGTTAACAATTTATCGTTCCTAACTATAGCATAGCCAGCTACTTGACCCTTATTGTCGCCATCAGTTACCATGTAAATGACAACAGGGTAACGGAAATTATTGAGATTATGGGTTGTTTCTAGAGAATATATGGGAATAATTTAACATTTTCCTTCATGATTCCAGTTTGAAAATAGATGATATTGACCTTCTCATCCTTTGTGAACGCTTTCCTCTGTAAGGAGACAATTTTCTGGGTATACACCATATTGTTTGGCAGGCACTTCATGACAATGTTCTAGGTCACAATGCTGTATCCTCATATTGTTTGGCAGGCACTTCATGACTTATGAATTATATCTGATATTGTTGGGTGCTGGGTGGGGAGATGGACAAATATGCTGAAGCTGAATTGATAAGTATAGGGGGTTGTAGCTTATGACCTTAATGAAGCAAGTCAAGGTTGCCTGCTTCTTTGCAGTTTTTAAAATTTGCTTTGTTTTGGCAGCTTCTTTGTCTTCCTGTGATATTAAATGGGCAGAAATACAACAGGCACCATTGCAATTTGAAGAAGTCTTAGATTTCTCAGGAACAATTGTCTACTTTAGCAGCATCAGAAATGCTTTGGTTCTTTTAGTGGCTACTTTTTCACATGTGACACCATTGGCAGATTTACCACATGCAGTCTTTATTTTTCAGGAGCAACATTCTGTACTTAAGCAGCAACAGACACCCTTAGATCTTCTATTTCCTTTCTTTTAATGGCTACTTTTTCATATGTGACAGTATTGGCTTTCTGCTTTAGAACTCTTGGCTTCTTTTGGATGTGCCTGCCAAGCATTCTTTTTGTCCAAGCACTCCTCATGTTGCTTACAAGCTGAGCATCAGGATGGTCCTTGACAGGATCTTGCTTCTTAAAAAATTCAACAGCACCCTTTCCATCACTTAGCAGCTTGTACTTAACAGTTTGATAGGCACTTTCTTTTGATCTACAACATCTTTCATTATGCTGAAGGAGCCTTGAACAAGAGGGCCATGAACATTTATCAATGCAGCTTGAGCAAATCTGACCTGCTTTTTCAATTTCAGTCCACCACATATCAACAGAGAGACTTGAGGTGTCACTGCAGTTAATGGTAGCCTCTCTAGTAAAGTCATCTTGGGTGCCTTCCACCATTGGAAACATTTATTTCAATTGTTTAACTCTGTGTGGGGCGTCATCAGACTGGTTAAGGACAGGATCAACAAAAATAAAAACTTTTAGTGTGCGGTTGAAGTTTCTTTCCACAGGTGAGGAAAGCTTTTTTGCAGATCTTATAAAGTTGTCAGATTCACTAGGATGATTTTTTAACAATGACCAGGTTATGGATCCAATGACTAACCTGCTGTCCTTAACCATTATCTCTTTGTCTTAATGTCAAGACATTTCGGTTCTTCTGTTTTCACCTTAAGAGAAGAAGGTTTCAGGAAAAAAGCAAGGAACCCACTGAAAGCTGCTCCTGTTTTGAATGCAGTTCATGGATCATAGGATCCTTTGTCGAAAAAAAAACTTGACATACTTCTCCAAAGATGGGATCACAGCACACTATATATTTAAAATCTTTTAAGCTCAGTTTTTGTTTTGTGGATAAATAATTTATGTTTTCCTGTCCTTTCCATCAGGCTTGAAGGTTTTCCAAGATCCATGAACTTTGGCTTGAAGCCTCTTCAATGATCTTTGCTTTTCCTCACTAATGTTTCTTTCAGAATAAATTTGTTAAATATAATCTTCATAGATATATATGTCTCTCTCAGGAAGAAGTGGGAAGTAATAAACTAGCAAAGAGTCCAACAGACAAATTGTGTCCAATGAAACCTCAAGTACTGACAACCACACCTACGAGGTATGAATTGCTGAGGGGCACATGGGGCTTACACCCAACAATCCCTCCTGTAAATCTTTCATGAAAACCTGTTCTTTCTCTCCCATACCTTCCAACAAATCATCAAACTTGCCTGCTGCATCTTCTCCACAACATTCTTCTCAAACTTCCTGATCTCCTTCATCTCTCCCTTTTGTCCCTTCTCCTTCTGTCTTTGTATTACTCTCTCCTGCCTGCGTTTCTCAGAGACTTCAAACTTCTTGTGTGCGATAACGCCCTCTGTTCTAGCGAAAGTGATAAGACGCGACTGCTCATCAAACACTTCAAGGAATTCATCAATGGAATAGTTCGTTCTCGATCTTGTCCTGGCATCAATTGATTTGATTGTGGCATTAGGTGCTTTTGTAATGAAGGCGCTGACCATTCCCACAACCCTCTCGGCCCACATGTTATGTGCTGGAACAGAAGCGGTAAGCTGTTCTAGCATCGATGAACCAAGTTCTGACCCAGCTGGCTTGGCGAAAGGTCCAGAAAAATATGGAACGAGCTGTCGGGAGGTTCTGCTGTATATATCCTCTGGGCAGCGGTTCTGACAGCCTCGCCAAACAGTTCCAATCGTTGTTGAGGCACATTTCTCAAACATACCAGTATGTCACTGTTGGACAATTCATTTCCAAAAGCGTCAGTGGTGCTTGATAACAAGAGATCTGACTGTGTCACACATTGTTGCACAAACTTGAGGCAACCTTCCAAGCTCCAATAGTTCTTTGCTGATTTACTATTTATGTAGTTTTTTAACTTTAGAAATAAAAAAAATCTATAAGTATGACCCAGACGAAGAGCATTTTGATGTGGTAAATAATTATTACTTTCTTTAACGTCACATGTAAGAGCAAAATCGGGTTATATTTGTTGGAAAAGCAGCATACCAAATGAACATTTTTTTACTATTTGTTTAAAGAAAAACATATTTCAAGAAACAAACCTTAGTTTTGAAATTGTAATGATGACATTCACAGCTCCAGCAGTACTGCCCAAGGTTTGTGACCGCTTTCCTGGCTTGTTGTAGAGAGATGGCTCTGAGGCACCTGGTTTCCCATCTTGCTCATATTAAGAAGAGCCTCTCTCGCAGCAGTGGCCACACATTCCAGAGGATGCAGGTTACAGTTCAACTCGATGAGTTGAATGTCGAGCTGGTTGTTCAAGATTTTTGCTGTGGCATGGTTCACATTGGCTCTACCTGCAAGGGAACACTTGAACTTTGAGACCATGGTGTTGAAGGTTTCAGTCTGGTCTGTGCTGTAAAACTTCGAATAGAGGACAGAGGTATGGTTATGCATCCTGCTATCTGTTCAGCATAATCCTCCGCCCTGCCTCCAGCTAAAACATCGACTTGAAAGGTCAGAGTCTTCTCAGTCGAACAAAGATGGACAGAGTTGAAGTGTTTGTCACTTGTAGTTCCAGCATCCCATCCAACCGTAACACTGGTAACTTTCATCAGAAAAATTTCTGTCTGCATGTCACATATAACAGCAAGCTCATATGCTGCACGAGACAGAGTGGCAGGGCTAGGGAGCCGGCAAGACACGACATTCAGGCATTTAAAGCCATATGTAAATAGAGGCCTGAATGCAGAGATGGGTATGCTGAGCTCAAGAGCTTTATATGCAATCTTTCGGGCAGGATCGGAAAGAATTCTTTTCTCAACTACACTCTCTTCTTCACTGTCGCTATCATCAAACACCCCCCTTAAAGAATCATTTTCTAGTCTCAACACTCACTTCCTTTTTAAGTTTCTTTGCTGTCGAACGAACAGAGGCCAACTCCTTCTCATTTTAATCACATTTCCTTTTCAAACACTTCACTTCACCCCTAACATCCTTGGCAGAAAACCTATTCTTCTTCAATTCTCTTTCCAAGACAAGACATATTTCCCTTAAATTATGCACTGTCTGCTGAAAACGCTTTCTCATCTGGTTCACTCTCTTGACATCATACCCTCTTTTAACATCTTTCACTATTTTCCTCTGCTCTTTAGCTGTCCTTTCAGCTGTCTCAAATCCTTGGAATAGCTTGTCTTCAACTCATAACAATTATCACAATGGTTTCTTGTTTCTAGCACAATTGGTTATAATGGCAGTGGTGGAGTCTCCACAGGCTGCACAGGCATGGGTTGTTCTTGGGGCAAGACATTTTCATTCAAGTGATCAGGCTGCACTATGAAATCACTGTTCAGGAGCTTAACTAAATACGAGCCGTTGGATCAAGTCAATAGTAGAACCAACATAAATAAAGTAATGATGAATATTACATTCCATTATGTAAATGATATTACGGTTTTCAAGATTGCATTAGCTGGTCTCTAAGGTGCCATTTTCTACAATCACTTTAGATACTGCTGCTTTTCCATCCTGGGAATGGCGGCATGTTTCACACTTTCTCTTGCAACAAAAGAATCTGTTATCTTCTTTGTTAACGTCTAGAAATAGTGGGTTAATAGAATTCACCCAGGGTCCTTCCTTTCCTATATGCAGCAATTAAACTATTTTTAGGAAAAATGTCTTTATTCATAGGATTGGTGTACAAAGATTTAGATTGTTCTGTATTATTAAGACTTAATTGGAACTCGAGGGTCATATGTAGTTATCCAGGCAACCTAATGAGATTTTCCCCTACTTTTGACTTTAAAGCATCCTTTCGATGTTTGACCCTTGTCTAAATTCCATATTAGCCTTATTTCTTGTCACAATAACTAGCTGTCTTCAATATTCTATTGTGATGTTCAACGATATTGTTGGTTTTACTTCCACAATTTTTTTTTTGTAGCAATCAGCCAAGGATTTTTTTTCATTTTTAATCAGTAAGAGTAAATATAGTCTTAAAATTTGCTTGGTAACTTGTCATAAGCTGATTAAAACTCTTCTTCTTCGTCACATAAAACCATTTCTATAACTTTCTCTTTAGTAAACAATACTTGATCTTTTTCACAATATTCTAACACTGTAAACATCAATGCTTTTGTGACATGATACCTACAGAAAATGATATCTACATCAACATTTTGTTTGACAGCTCCTATTTCACTAGGGCATTTGTCAATAATTACTGATTTGGAAGCAACTGTATAACTCTCTTCTTTAAAAGTAAACAATACTTGATCTTTTTCACAATATTCTAACACTGTAAACATCAATGCTCTTATGACATGATACCTACAGAAAATAATATCTACATCAACATTTTGTTTCTCAGCTTCTATTTCACTAGGACATTTGTCAATAATAACTGATTTGGACGAAGCAACTGTATAACTCTCTTCTTTAAAATGTGTATATAACTCTGCAATGTTAACAATTTCTTGTTCCAGTTTTATTTCCCTCTTCAGTATCTGTGACCCTTTTCCATTGTCTATATATATATTAATAAAAAAAGTGTGATTAAACAAGGAATTACTTACATTTTGCATGGATATAGTTTTTACCTTTAAAGAAGAGATTTTCTTGATGAGAGTTTATGCCCTTGGTAATGGGAGAGTTCCGCACTAGGGTAACACAGATGGTGTATTACCTTTAACCCAAGCCAATAGTTGTCTTGCTGTTTTCCAAAACCATGTTCATAATTGTCTCATTTTTGGAAGAAATCAATCTTGCCTGACGTACATCTTTGGATGATCGTCCACTCAGGACCGTCAATGTTGTCACAAAGCTGGGTCATGCTCGGAGTTAACAACTCAATGCCAGGAGAAACACAATTGATCCTTCGACGACGTTATTGGAAATTGAGACTGGAACCTCATCAATTGTCAGGCGAGTGGCTGGTTTCCCTTCTCGTCCCTTACCACCAGAAGGTTCTGGTGCACAAAGACGTTTACATATATATCCAATAAAAAGAAATTGAACAAAGAGAACCAATTATCAATTAACACAACAAAGATGAATTCAAAAGTAAAAGCCACAAAAAATACTTAAAAATTGACTATTCACAGCCAATAAGATACAAAAAAAACTAAGTTTGACTATCATCAGACATGTTCTTAATAATGATATAATAATAATATACTTTATTCATTCCTGGAGGGAAATTATGTCTTATCCTTAAGCATCTGACTTTACTGGACATTCTGTCCGGTAACTTTAATAGTCACTGTTTTTCCTGACTGTACGCCTCAGTGTGGCACCTGCTTTGGCTGTGACAACCATCCAAGAGTACCATGTCACCCAATGCGACGTCACATTTGATGTCTGAAGTCTTTATCTTGCCAGTGTCCTGGGACGATTGCAGTTTTTTGGACAGCAATGGGCTAAGCGTCTGTGTTGTTTTTCTTTTTTTTTAATTTGGTGGCACAGTTTCTACTACCAGCATCATTATCTTTTTCTCTTGTAGAGAATTGCATTCCATTATGGTAAGCCAACATGTCCGTACCATTCCCAAAAAAATCTGAAATTTCCAGTTTGTAGTTTTCTGATTCTCCGGAAATGTTAAAGTTGTTATAACAAGCAACATATTTGTTTTCTTTATAAACGAATTCTACTTGTAGCTCGTGTCTCTCCTTTGATACTAACATAGTGTCAGGGTTTATGTGCAGATGCAAGGGTTCTCCTTTCATCTTAGGTAGGAGTTGGTGTTCGCAGAATAAATGAATTCTACTTGTAGCTCGTGTCTCTCCTTAGATACTAACATAGCGTCTGGGTTTATGTGCAGATGCAAGGGTTCTCCTTTCATCTTAGATAGGAGTTGGTGTTCGCAGAATAAATGAATTCTACATGCAGCTCGTGTCTCTCTTTAGATACTAACATAGCGTCTGGGTTTATGTGTAGATGCAGGGGTTCTCCTTTCATCCTGGGTAGGGGTTAGTGTTTGCACACATTAAAAGTGGTTCCTCCATAGTAGTTGAGAAGCCGTTCTTTCAATGCTGGTACTGCCTCTTCTGTCCCTGTTATACCTAGAGGTAGAGATGTTTTTGGGGGTCTTTGCCGCATCTTGGGCAATTTCAGATGATGTCATTAGGCAGTTCTGTTGATATATTCATGGAATGTTCTGTCTTTATTTCTAGGAAACTTGATGGGATTATCTCGAGCTGTTCTAAGGCTTCCCTGCATAAGATTGCTTTATTCATTTTCTAGATAAATAGAGTAATTGTCTGCAGGTTCTAGCATAGTATCATTAATAATTATAAATTACAAGCACAATATCACAGAGCAAAATTAAGCAAATTATTTGAAACTAAAAGTGCTTCCACAAAAAGAATAAATAGTATGCATGTTAATATTGAATCACTTATCACAGATTTTGTTTAAAACTATATTATAACTATTTCATCCATTCTTTCATTCTTACTCTTTCGTAACCCCGTATGATGTAAATGCATATCTAACTTCATGTACTTTGCTGCCATTTTAAATAAAAAAAGATTTGATACCATGCTGTGAGAGCCCCCCCCCCCCCTTTGGAAAGGTGACAGACCGCTATCAAGTTTACAGTTTACATATCCCCTTGCTATGTGTTCCACATTGTCAAGCCTCTCATCTGTCTTAATGAATGTGTTCCTGATCTTGGTGATTGATGAAAATACCTTCTCAAGGTTTAGTTTCTGAACTTTTTCTTCAAGTCGGGATATCTTTATGTTGGTGTCATAGGTATTTATGAATTCTAACCGACTCTCACCTGCTGTGCCACTATAACTGTCGACATACAATCTGTAATCGTCCTCAACGCCATTCAGATAGAAATGGGTAAACAGTGCGTAACATCTGTTATCTCCACAAGGATACAGTTAAGTTGTTTGATAAGTAGGTCATTGTGGTACACTAGGAGGATCTGGAAAATGTTTTCGTGCATCACATACTGCATAAGTCTGCTTCAATGAACTGGTGCGTTAGCAAGAACAAAAGGAAGCCGAGTCCACTCGTACAGGCCAAAGGGGGTGGTGAACGCTTTCTTGTGTCGGTCCTCTTCATCCATCAGTACTTGGTGGTACATAATACCCCTGGGGGTCCTTCTCGTTCCTTGGAGGTCAGCGTCAGTCATCTCTAGAGCCTCGAGGTGGCCGTCTATCTTGTCTACAAGACATTTCGTCCATCTTGGAGAATAAGGCAATCATCATACTCTCTAGCTTGTCTATACGGTCTTCCTTCACCCTTTGACTGGCAGAAGTCGCAGTTGCTGACGCCGACTTCCCATCGTCATCAGCCCACCATATGGCTGTTTCCCTCAGGTCCCGGAAACTGATGGTTTGCTGCTGGTGAACCTGGTCTTGAAGTTATCTTACCAGGAACTGATGCTGGAGGGACACCTGGAAATGGTCCCTAAGTATGGATTCGGGGGTAGACCTGTTGTCCCAGCATTTCCTGTCTCTTTGTTGTTGTTTTTTTTCAAAGAATATATTTTTATAGTATTATTATTTATTCAGAAAATACATAAGTTGCAGTCTCCTCCTCCTCTAGGTCACCAAAACAGTTAACACGAGCTTTCTTGCATTATCAATGAAATGGCACGTAGTTTTAAAAGTTTTCTCTTTTCCTCCCACAGCTCCGACAGGGATTCCAATTCAGTCTTTAGAGAAGCAAGTTTCTCTTCCACGTCCTCCTTGGCGAAACTGCACACTCTATGCACAATTTGTCTTCCATTTGCTTCTGTTTGATTGATGAAATCAGCTCGGTCATCATTTCTCCCTGTTGCTCTATGTGTCCTTTGTGTCATTTCCTGTCTCTTCTGCAGCCTTTCATTTGCTGCCTTTGGTCTATGACTGTAGGCGCGCACAGTCTCACCTCCATGTTGAAGGGCAAAGAGTCCCTACAATAGCTGAGAGGATGTGCAGCGCTCACCGAAAGTTTGCACGATTTTCTTTAAAGCTTCCTCTGGGTCCTCTTGCACTTCTCTTTCTTGGCACCTCAACTCATCCCTGACTGATGGCCCCAAATTACTTAGTAAAAGGTCCAACTTGCCATCCACTGACTGCCCCGGTTGGGCATTCCAAGCCTGCTTCACCTCCTCCTCAAAGTGCTCAGCTTGCTGGTTCCCATCTCCGTAAAACTTTCTTACAAACACCTCAAGTTGGACCCAGACAACTTGTGGAACTGCTCCAGGCTTGTCAACCATCTTGAAGGCGGCTTAGCGGACTCTGAATCCTGACTGGCTGGGTTTTAATTCATGTCATTGTAAATCCCACTTCTGACACTGAATGTTGCCAGAGGGTATGAGGATAGTCATGTTGATGATCTATGGACACATAACACTCCACTCAACGGTTCGTTTCATGAATATTTATTCACGCATCAACATAATAAGAAAAGAGGTTTTAAAAAACCCATAAAAACTAAAAAACAAAAAAACCTAATCACGCATTGACAATGATGGCGACACAAATCAAGTCATCATGAATCCCAATAAACTATGCACGTTGCACAACACAATAATCATGGATACACTTTCTAACCATTTCCCGGCACATTCACTCGTTGTAACTCAATCCAAACTACTTAAACACAAAACTCCCAGACCTCGGTTTAATGCAAGCGTCTGTATAACAAAGAGACCACCTACTAACCAATCAGAACTTTAATTAGGATTCAGCCACAAAGGCTTGATTTGTGATGTCTGAAGTGAGAGGCTGACACGCTAATTTAACAGTGATTACAAGCTTTTACAAAGAATTAATGCAAATTGGTTTAACTCCATGGAACTGCCCTGGGCTTTTAACACTGATGGAGAAACGAATAATCTGCCTTTAATCAAGAAAAAAGATTAAAGTGATATAATCACTTTCCACCTGGACAAAATGTACACTAGCTCGGAAATGCCATAGGCACTACACCTATTAGTATTTATAATAATTAAAAAATTGACATGATAGAACAAGAATAATTGAAGAAAGCTAACAATACAATTTAAAAGCTTCAAGTTAAAAGAAATTAATTTACCAATTGTGTCAGAAAAGTTACCAGACGAAAATTCAGTAGACTGAAAAAGTTGGCATATATTGGACTTATGTCCATACGGCCACACATATATCATATAAAACTATCAAATTCTTAAAAATGTTGTCTCATCCTCCTATACTTTTTAACCTTCAAGACTGAGACGTGCAAAATGACACAAAACTGAATTTAGATAAGCGCTTAAATGACCTATTTGAGTTGAAAGCACTGTAAAACCTTACATAACTAACTAACTAACTAACTACTGGACTCTGCAAGACACCAAACTTTGATGCCGTAAGGGGCAGGCTTTGAGGGTATGTACTGCTTGAAGGCAAGCCTTCCGTTATAGCCAATCATGACCTCGTCAACCGAGATATCTTTTTTAGGATAGTAAATGTCTGTGCAAGCAGTCCTAACTTAATTCAGAAGGGGCCTGATTTTGTAAAGTGGGTCATGAGGAGTGTCTTGAGGTTGTGGTTTGCGGCTTATGTGGAAGTACTGATGTACCTTCTGAAATAGCTGTCGTCCCATGATGACAGCAACAGCTGGTTTCCTGTGCAAATTGGAACCTCTTGGGATTCAGGGTTATTCCATTGTAGGCACGAAGGTCCAGCCACTTGCATGTCTAAAAGAAGGTTTCTTCCACTGTGTCCATGTCAGCCAACATGGTGGCATCCAAACTTTTGATTTTTTTTGGAAGTCTGTAATAATTGAGTCGAATCTTTGAGTGTATCCATCCCACTTACCAAAAAGCCCTGTGGGGCAACTTTATATCTGTACCGACCCCATGGATCAGTGATGGTTTTCTTTTTCTGCTGTTGTATTTGCTCAGCAAGGCAGAATGGGGCAAATGCAAGGTGTGTTTGTCTGATTGATTGTCAGTTTGGAGGTCGACTGTACGCCTCGGTGTGCCACCTGCTTTGGCTATGACAACCATCCGAAAGTACCATGTCACCCAATGCTAGGTCACGTTTGATGTCTGCGAAGACTTTATCTTGCCAGTGTCCTGGGACGATTGTAGGTTTTTGGACGCCAATGGGCTAAGCGTTTTTTTTATTATTTTTTTTTTATTTGGTGGCACAGTTTCTACTACCAGCATCATTATCTTTATCTCTTATAGAGAATTGCATTCCATTATGGTAAGCCAACATGTCCGTACCATTCCCAGAAAAATCTGAAATTTCCAGTTTGTAGTTTTCAGATTCTCCGGAAATGTTAAAGTTGTTATAACAAGCAACATATTTATTTTCTTTATAAATAAGTTCTACTTGTAGCTCGTGTCTCTCCTTTGATACTTACATAGTGTCTGGGTTTATGTACAGATGCAGGGGTTCTCCTTTCATCCTAGGTAGGAGTTGGTGTTCGCACAATAAACGAATTCTACTTGTAGCTAGGCCTGAGAACGGTTCGAGTCTAGTACGAATATTATTCGGTTTCACATGAACAAAAGGTTAGCTGGTTATACACTGGAAACTCTTTTGCTATAACCGTAACCGTTTTTACATTAATACCGACTGTTTCTTTTCGAATTATAGTCGTATTCTTTTCTTAAACTTGGGATAAGTTAGCCAAACTCTTTAAGCGAG
>JAUUEB010085507.1:0-24592 GCA_032362205.1 Clione limacina | reverse complement strand
GTTGTTTACGTTTTTACTCCTTTTTTTCGATAGCTAAGGTTGACAATACGTCTGTATCAAAACGGTATTACGTGAAAAAGACCTCTCTAGACTTTTTATTTATTATAATCATCCTTTAATCGGCCAGGTATTTGGGTCAATCAATAAATAATACGTAGAGAGCGGTTATTTAAACTCTTGGACGGCTGATGAGAGACTTATGATGAATTATAATAAAGAATTATTTTTCCGGATTTTAATCCCTATGCAATACTTGTTACTTGTTGAATAATGAATGCTGAATTCAGAATGATAATTCGAGCACAAATGTGTACATGCTGTTGTGATTTAATTGGACATGAAAGTTTTGTTTTATTCTTTACGGAGCGTGAAAGCATTCATCGGTTTATTTTGAGCAAGTCCATTGTACACGTGGAAACTGCTGTCCCGTACAATTGAATTTGTGAACAGTCTGACCGAAGGAGGCCAGGGTACCACTGACCTCTATATTTGATTGTTTTGATTGTTAACCCTTTTACAAAATGTGCAATTTTTAATCTTTTAAGCAAGAAAATTGTGTTTTTCCCGAGTTAGGTACCCTTTAGGATGTATATACATTTTTGAAACGGTATGATACAAAAAGGAAAGATGAGAAACATATAATTTTAAAATGACAAGTGAAAATTCACATAAATAAAAAGTCATTTGCGAAAAACTTTGTTTTTTTCTAGTGGAACGGACTATAAGACATCAAAAGTGACATATCAAATTTATGTAATCATCTGTTTTTTGTTCCCTTGGTTTAATAAAAATAAAAAGCATAAAAAACACATAAATCATGATTTAGATTAAAAAAAACAATTTATTTGAATAAAATTGCCAACCCTCCAAATAAGTTGAATTTTGTCATAATAAATATTCTTTTAAGACAGTATGGCATTGAGGTAATGGAGGGTCCTTTTTTAAATAAAGGACGTTGTGTGTTAAGTTTTCGTTTCCTTGTGCATGCAAATGAATAAGATGAAAGCTGTATATTTTGTTAAAAAGTGTTTAATAATGAAATCACATACACTTGGGGTTAAATGGACCAAATGGAAGACATTTTTATAAGATTTAAAGACTGGCACTGAAATTTATTGTACATTATTCATTTTTTATATTAACAATATTTGGTTTTCATCAATCTCATTCATGATACCAGATTCTTTGATTAATTAAATGTTCTATGAAGATTGAATTTGATTAAACATAAAACATAGGTATATGACTAGGATATTATTCAAATCTGAACATTTATATATATATGGTAAAAGCTGGTTCCTATTTGTGTTAAAGTCAGTATTTTAAGATTACATTTTGATGCAAAAAAGTTAACAAGTTATAGTAGAAGCCACCATTTTGAGTATCATACATACTCTCATACCAGTGACATGAACATGGGAAGGGGGGGGGGGGGGTCAAAATTCCATTCACCCCCTTTTCCTCCACAGTTAATAATCTTTGTTCTTGTGACATAAGAAAGGCTATATTTAACAGGAATGTTTATACACAATATAATTGTCAACAATAACATTGCACTACCAGATATGAATCTTTCACAGCAAGCGAGAATCGGAGTCATGTGCGAAGAATGGTTGTGATGCGACTCTCTTGCTATATGAGTCTCTATACGGGTCTATTCTTTCATACTGCCTATGCATCTCCCTGCCTTCAAGGTCAGGGGAGTGAGATCTTCTGCTATCTCGTGGTAGACATTGGTAGCTAACAGAACGCCCTCTAGCATCATCTTCTGGATATTTGTACCTTGTTACCTCCTCGGGATAATCATTGCGGAAACGAACTTCCGCCGGGGAGCGCTCAATGTTGTGAACAGATGCCCTTAGCTTAGGTCGCCGGAC
Organism: Clione limacina; assembly: GCA_032362205.1. Classification (NCBI taxonomy): domain Eukaryota; kingdom Metazoa; phylum Mollusca; class Gastropoda; order Pteropoda; family Clionidae; genus Clione; species Clione limacina. Next base: position 22,715 of record JAUUEB010085507.1, on the reverse strand, counting down.
GACGATTCTATCATCATCATATGGAAGCTCTCTGATAGTGACGCCGCGACTGGCGGGAAGAGTAGAGTAGCCCTCTGGTTCCCTTCTACGTTCCTGAGCGTAGACTGGTCGCCAGCCCTTGAGTGTCCAGCCTTTAGATCGCTCCCTGGTCATTACATCAGGCGGATATGCTGTTTCACGAGTAACTATGTAGGAGCCAGGTATTGGTATAGGTGGCGATCTTGACCTAATCATAGAAGTTTCAGGGCTATGAATATAACCCCTAGTATTCCCTTGCTCGGAATGTCCACCGGTATTGTAGACTGAAGAGCGCACAAGCTCATCTCTAGTTCTTCCTCTGCCTCGATCAGACCCACGGCTCATGCTATTCGCGGGTTGCTGTTCCCTATTGTATTGCCGTTCTCGCTCTCTGCCCCTATCGTTCATCTCACCAGACCTCCTTTCATTCATTAAACCATCTGCGCTGTTTTCTCTCCTTTCTTTGCTTTGATTTCTTTCTACACTTTGCAGTCTCTGGTCGGCAGTGTTCCTTTCATCTTTCTTCTGCTTTTGAAGCTTTGTTTCAATAACATGGCGTTCCTTGTCTGTTCGTCTATTGTTTCCTGCATCCCAAGCATCTATAAAACCCCGATCGTTTCCACGTGGCTTTCTAATCATGCCCTGTATCTCTTTATTATCTGCCCTTTGTTTAGTTTCAGCTTTATCTTGGTCTTTATATCTTTGAATATCACCTGGAAATGGTATATACCCATTCCCCTCTTCTCTCTTCATGTCTCCATTATTTTGACTCTCTTGTGCTTTTCTTTTTACAGCTTTCTCAATCTCTTCAGTGATTTCTTTGCTTGTTAACATGACTCCGTCGACTTTAACATCTTTGTATTTACCATAGCGCCTTGTCTGCATCTTGATTTTCTTTTCTCTTCTTTTAACTTTGCAAAACTTGTATAGACGATAGCTTACTGTGGCTAACACGCCAGCGACTATCAAAAACCCACCAACGGAACCAAAAATGACCAGATAGAGCATAGACTGGTCACATTCTAGAAGATCAGGCTCCCATAACCCAACATCAATCCCAAACCTCCCAGCTGGAGAGTGGCAGATGTAGGCTGTAGAGTTTGGTACGTGTAGACCAACTAGTGGTGTACTTTCTCGTCCAACCCAATCTTTGAAAGCCAGCAAGTCACAGCTACACGACCATGGATTGTTGGAAAGGTCAAGCTCCTTCAGATGGGACAAATCCCTAAAACTCCGCGGGTAGACAACTTTGAACAAATTGTTTGCAAAAGATAAGGTTTTGATGTTAGGCAGAGGCAGATACAGGTCACTACTAAGTGTTGAAATATTGTTTGTACCCAGATCTAGAATTTCTAGTTTACTGAGATGACGAAGGAATCTGTTCCATTGAACCGTTTTCAGTTCGTTGTTGCGGAGGTTGAGATACTTTAGTTCGTACATGTTCTTAAGGAGATCGTCGTGTACATCACTAAGTACATTATCAGAAAGATCTAGAACTTTCAAGCCGGTAACACTGGAGAAAGCAAGTAAACCTATACTTCTAATGGCGTTATGGTTTAAATAGAGTTTCTGTGTGGCTACCCAGTTCATTTGTGGTAAATGGGTCAGATAATTGTGAGACATATCGACGACTAAAGGTGAATGGGGTTTGAATGCATTTTCATTCAAACTGGTCACGCCGTTCCCACTGAAGTTAGCCACCTTAACTAGCATACCTTGTTTGAAAAGATGCATTGGCAATTCCTTTATTTCGTTGTCACTTATGTCGAAGTATTCTAAGTTGGATGCGTCTTTGATGCCTTTGAATACAGTAATTGCGTTGGAATGATAGTCGAGGTACTTCAAACTAGACGTTTTGCTAGGCAACGCCACAGACGCCATCAAATTATTGCTGACGTCAAGATGTTCGAGGCGCTCAAAGGGCGTGAAGTCGACCCCATTAGCCTTTTCACCCAATCTATTATTAGATACATCTAATTCTTTGAGTTTTCGTAAACTTTTTGAGGACTGTCTCGAAAAGTTTGTCAGGTTATTGTTCGAGACGTTGAGCCTGCGCAGATTGGTGAGAACTGAAAAGCCTGGCCCCAATGCTGTCATCTTGTTGTAGCTGAGGTCTAACTGTTTAATGCTCTGAACATTCGTGAACACACCAGCTGGAATGTCCTTGATGTTGTTGTTAGACACGTTCAGGAACTTGAGCGATAGTTTTATTACCTGTGGAAGAAAGAATTGACAAGTCTGTCAAAATGGAAAATCATCATAGTGTCAGAATGTTTTTATTTTAAATATTGGTGGGAAATAGATTGACTGTTCGAAAAGGAAACAAAAGCGATAACTAATGAGTATTTGCACCAGGATAATGAAATGGGGGTGGGGGGCAACTTTGTGACAACATTTGAGATAAGTTATAAATTGTGCAAATTTGGGGCACTTTGAATCTCATATGGGGTTAAATGAACATTTTGACAGACATTTTGAAAATATGTAAACAAAAGTGGAAATTTACAGCTTTTTGGATCGAAATGGGGGGGGGGGGGAATTCCCCCATGTCCCCCTGGCTACGCGCCTGATTTGCACAATGCCAAAGATAGAAATAATTTAAAAAAAACACAATGATGAAAGACACTGATAAACTATGAAATTGGACGTCCTTTAGAATGCTTTGGCAAGTTTGCTGTGATCAGACTTTCTTACGTTACACATATACGATCTTAGATATTTAGGCACAATATGCAGGTAGCAGTGGATTTGTTGAAAAGGGGACAATTTTAGTTTTTTTTGAGTTGCATAACTTTAATAATATGTGTGAGGATCACATCTTCAATACATTAACCTCTTTTAAAATCATATGAGGATTTAAGTTGACTATTTTAATCGCTCAATCGTATCTGCTTTGAATTTTAGAAACATATTTTATTTAGGATGCAGTTAAGTATGTGAATGTATGATGTTTTCGATCTTATGTTTAGTTTATGTTTGCACAAAATTACTACATCATGTATTTCCGGTTAATGTGTATGCCTTTATTGACATAAGACAAAGTTGATATTTCCGCCATGTTTTATTATTTGTTTATTATTGTCAGATTGTCTTTACTTACTAGACAAACTTCACACTAATGGCTCGGCTAGTTTCTTTGTTTTGGTGCTTACTGTATGTACATGTCCAGGCGCGTAGCCAGGATTTTGAAATGGGGGGGGACATCCTTGGATATTATCAAAGACATTTTTTAGATTGGTTTAAAATGATGCAAATTTAGAGCCTTTTGGATTTAAAATGTGGGGGGGGGGTTCCCCCATGTCCCCCTGGCTAAGCGCCTGTACATGTCAACATCCGCCAATGGCTAATATGTTTACCCGACCAAAGAGTGATTGGCACCGAATTTGAATCCCACAGGGTCGTTTTTTGCCTTAAAGAAAGTTTGCAAACACCTTGTCATTGACTCTGTTGAAAATCGGTACTTGAGAATACGAAGTATGTGTGTAAGAATACTAAGCCAAATTGCCTAACAGGAAATAAGGAAGCTGAGAACTTTTAATGTGTATCTCGTTCGTCCTGTCCGTGTAGTAAAATGATACAATATGTTGAAACGCCTAGCTAGGGTAGAACCTTCCTGAATTTATTAATTAATTTATTTTTCATTAAATTATTATTTTAATTTTATCAATCTTGACGCACTTGGACGCTTTGAGGTTAGACCACAGTAAATAAAAATAGGAGTATTTACCATGTTCTTTCAATAGCTTATATTCCACCCTGACCCTAGAATAATGTAAAATCAAAAAAAAAATACCAGCTGTAAAGCCCATACAAAAACGAAAATTCCAGTATGTTTTGGTGATCTGATCCGCGTCATAAATTTTGAGCTATTTGAGAATTAATGCATCTGGGTCATAAAAATCCAATTTGCGGAGCAAACTTGTGGAACAAACAAACTTATTTTTTTATCATAAATTATCTTTTTAAATAAACTTCCAACCCATGATCCTACTGGCCTGGGATCATGTTACAGATATATTATGAACAATTGCCACTTGGATTGTTTATTTGACTCTTAATTCATTGTTTGCCGAAGAGGATTTATAGCTGTCGTTTGACCCTTTCCGATACATGTTTTACTGTGGTCATACCTGTAGTGTATTTTCATAAAAGGTCCTTGCAGACATTATGACTGCGACGATAACAGATCTAACACAAGGAAGACTTCCAATTGTACTCATTCATTTGATTTTATTATGGTGATTAAAGCTTTCGAGAGGTTGTCTTATTCAAATCTATCTGATAGCTCCCTCCATTATTCTATCTTGTCTAATTAGAAATAATTCAGTCTTTATTATCGTTAGTGCCAATTATTTTCGTCTTACATTGTAATCGATTGTAAGGGAAAGAAAGAATAATGTACGCTTTAGACAAATAATATTGTTAATATGGAATGCTATCATTAAAAAAATTAAAAAAGTTAGTGGAAGAGAAATAAGAAGGACATAAGAAAGTCTGAGAATAGATAATAGATATGATTTTGATGTCATCAAATCATGCAAACAGATACGTCTGCGGAAAAAGGTATGTATAAATAACATTTATCTATCCCAAATTATTGACATCATATTTGTGTGGCTGAAAGGCAGTAACGCTTAAAGGAATCCCATTGGTTATAAAGCAATCTATAAAATCGCAACATGTTCGATTAAGTATGTCTGGCCATGATACGGGAAGGATTGAGATCTGGTCTAACCTTTTGACTCCCATCAACTTTATTAGGTTGTTTCATGATGCTGCCCTCATTTAGTTGTCATTTGGTCTTGGTCATAAGCGGATAGGTATAATTTGGGACGAACGTTATAGCAACGCTCGAAAGAATAAGCACTTTGCATTAGCATGTTATCCATACTTTTTCGATACTCTCACGAATGCTTGGGCAATAATAAAAGTTACAGTTTCAGTCATCATGCATGTTTTTTTTAGCTATATTATAAAATGGTGCTTGCCGTATGATCACCTTATCAGCTTAGCTTTGACTACACCTCTGTCTAATATATCACTTTCCCCATAGAAGCAAATGGTATTGATCTTAACTAAAAAGCTTTTTTCAAAGGACAACAAACGCTGTAACGACAACTTACAAAAAATGTTAAACATATAACGTCAATACATATACTTTTGGACCTTAACAGTGACATGGATTTGTAGGTGTTTGGTTCTTTATATTGAATGTCAATAAAAGACGATATTATTATGTATATTTATAGCAATGTATAATTAAGTTACTTTAGACGGCAATACCGTGATGAAAACACAATCCCTTATCTATCTGCGGATACATTTAGACAGTAATTGACAGTTAGCGGTACTCTACTCGATAAGTATTCGAGTAGCTTCTTTGCTACTTTTACTCTACTGAAGTAGCTAAAGCATTTTTTGAAACTACACTTCTCGAGTAGTTGGGCCACATTTTAGACTCTACTGAAGTAGCTAAAAAGATTTGGAACTACTCTACTTGGGTTGTTTGGCAACACTAACCAAATGCTATTCTTTAGAGTAGTCATCGAGGAGTTTTCAAATAATAGTCTAACATTTGTAACTTGTATTCAACTATGATTATTTTGTACCGCATTTTATCAATTTCTCACATTTTGTACATGCAAATACGCTTATGAATAATGAATTTAGTGACAATTCAATTCTAAACTTTCAAGTTTATTCGTGTAATAATTTATATTTTTGTGACTACTCGAGACGGCTCGAAAACTACTTGGCTGGGATATCTACTCTAGTCAAGTAGTTGTAACAACAATTTTTTCGAGTAGTTGAATTTTCAGTCTGCTCTACTCTGTTCGACACGTCACTAAATAACTCGATTACATCACTGGCAATGCAGGCACAATTTGGTGACATTTTATAGTACCATTTAGTAAGGAAAATTTGTCTTTCATAAAATTCTTTTCATTGGCAACCTCTACCATGAACGCTTTACCACTATAGAAAGCAGACAACGCACGTTGTCAACAGCAACTTTTCATTCATTGTATGTATAGAAGGTTTTGCGATACCGTTTATTTTGGGTCATTTTCGTTTGTATAATTTGTCAACTGAGGAAGAACCCCATATGTTATGCACTTTTCTCCTAAACGGTTTGGAAATAATGGACTTTTTTGCATGCGGTTTTATATCCTGCCACCAGGAAGACATCAAATGCAACCTAGTGTTAATTGTTCAGCTAAAAAAACATAAACAACCACTCATTGTAGATATATTAACAAACTCTCTAGGACTGGCTAATACACTCTCACTAAATTTGCATCAGTCATGATGTGCATAACATGAGTTACTGAGCAGAATGTGTAAAGTTAACTTCTTAGTTAAGAAAAAACAAACTTTATAAGTATGTTGAATAGAAATATCCGATTTAATTGTTTATTAAACAAAAAGGAATAATAGTATTTATAAATTGCTTTTGCCGACCAGTAGGTTGAATAAAAGCGCTTTAAAATAGATTATTACCTAGACAGACATATTGGCTACAAACATGTACATTATCATCTTTGAAAAAGTATACAATGGATGATACTTGTTAGGCGCTTCGATTTAAACTCCAAAAAAGACATTCACTTCTAAAGAACTATTAACACTATAAACCCTGGTAAAATAAACGATATGTTTGTAAATTGTTCTGGCTTTCCTTGGGGAAACTACTTCAGGTCTGGAAATTCCGATCAAGTGCGGTAAGATTCATTGATCTGCTTCTACTAGCTTGTTTTCACAAACAGGAATATTTAGCTATCATCTAACGTAATCATACTAAAATATTGAACAAATTGACTATTGTCGCCATTGTTATTCGTAAACCAAAAACATCACAACAAAAATTTAAGTTCACAAGCAACCCCACTTCCGATCGACATAAGGGATACTTTTACCAAAGAGTTTCTCAATGTCTAAGAAGAATCGAATCCATTGAATTGATGGACTCTGCAGTCAGAAGTGTTGAACAAAGAATGGATTTCCCCGCATGTCGTTATTTTCATGAAGCGCATTATGGAGTTTACGAAGGAATAGAGATGATCCCATGCTGAATAGATGGCAAAAAACTATATCCAAGGCAATCACGTTGTAAAGAAATAGACTATTGAAGTGAAGAAGACAAATATCAATATTTGAGTTGTTTGAGTCCTTAAGGAATATGAATGTGTGAATGGATTGTGCTTCACGCCTGGGGACATGCGTAAATTCAGAGGGCATGCGGGATGCCCCCTTCGATAAAACAAAATGCCCTACATTTACACCAGTTCAGATCATATTCAAGATATCGACCATTGATCTGACGAAAGCAAAGGTTATCGTGCCTTTTCAAAGTCCTGGCTATGTGCCTGCCTGGAGACCTTCTCAACCTAGAACTCATATACATGTTTAAAATGTCTGAGTTTCCGGAAATATTGAAGCAGCAAAGGCTATCGACCATTATCTCGAGATCATCACTCTTCTACATATTAATTTTTGAACACTTTTCAGTAACGAAATATGTCTTTGTTTGTTCAGTCTGTGTCTTAGACAGACTTTTCAATAATGTTTCCAAAGGATTCAAATTTGTCGTAGTTTGATGCTTATTATTTATATGCTTGAACAGGGTGAAATAGCATTAAATCACATCGCTATCACAATTTTAAACTTTAATAAATCAATTATCCTGCCTACTCCCTGAGTACATACTGGAACAAAACGTAAGCACGTACATATTGAGCGTCCATTTCCGTCTAGCATTTCCATTTTATCTAATGCGAGAAAATTACTTTCAAATTTACGTAGTAAGTTTGTACAAAATCTTTCATTAGAATATATTTCAAATGATAATGTATTTGGTATGGGTCTGGTAGTGTGTTCTTTACATAAGATATAAACAATGAACATATTTCACCAAGACATAGTTCAATCATCAATCATGGACAGTATTCGTTCTCGATTGTAAACAAACTAATGATACCATCTTTCAAGATTACTTTTACATTGGTCTTTGTTAAAGAGGTCTGAGCGGCTCGAGAGATGACCTCTACTTTAGACGCTTGTTCATTGAGGAGGAAGCCCAGCTATTTGAAGCTGTTGGCAGTCTTCAGTTCCTTTTCATTAGCTGATATATTTTGTGAGATAGGCCTGTCATGATCTTTGTGTTATCCACGCTGATGTCAATGTCAAAACTTGAAGACACTTTATCAAGGCGACCGATTATGCTTGCAAGCTCTTCTTTCTGCCAGTCCATCAATGACATCTTTAAAGTGAATATTCGTAATGGTTTATCCTCCAATACTAATAGATCTCTTGTTTTGTCGTAAACTGCATCGCATTATGCCTTGGGAAAACAGAGCCGGCGGTGCCTATCACTCTCCAGGTATACTCAGTCATGATGATAGATGACCAATATACTCATTTTTTAAGTATGGTCATTTTTGGCATCTGAATTTTTGACATGCATATTTCCTTTAGCTTCTAGACAATTGTTTAGATATTCTCTAAACACTTTGTGTTTTCACCAACGATTTCTTATAGTATTTTTAAAACTAATTTTGGAGACTTTTGTGACAGCAGTGTTGATAATTATACAATTGAACTCTTTTGTCTTTAGATAATGCAACAAAGTGGAAATTCAGTATAATTTTGATTTGACAAAAGGCGGTCAAGACAGGGCACACTCCATGAATAACATAACTTAAAGGTTAAGTCATCAACAGATTGTGTGAGCATTAACTCTAAGGTGCTGGTAACGACCAATGAAAATAACCGGGAAAATGTGACATTGTATGTCATGGCTGCCCCTTTCCAAGGGTCTCCAATGTCACATATTGTCTTCAATGTATCTCCCGACTACTATGGCCACATTTCTAGTGTTTGGATCATTTGGAAAGGTTAATTTTGCTAGTAAGGTTTGGGGTATCCATATTCAGTCATTAACGTAATTGGAACCTGTTTAGACACTACTCACGGCTTTCCTTCCTTCTTGCCCTAGGGGAAAGAGTTTACATCACGACAAAATAGTATTTGGACTTTGATAAATGATGTCATTCTTATACAATAACGAATTGCGTATTTTCTCGAATACATAATATGACGTTTTCTTTCATATTTTTTTGAAATATCCCACGAGGCCGCTTACCATTCGTTATTGTAACTAATGCTCTTGTAGGTCGGTCAATAATTAGAGCTTCTTACTTTGTTTTAAATTCACTAGCCTAAACCGTGAGTTTTCTAAACTCTTAAGATGTCCCCTAAAATCCCATCGCTTTTCAATGTAGAGGCCATCATTGGCCACACAAAGTCACCAATGCTCAATTAGTTGTTAGGTGGCCCCTTGTTCTTGTTGTATGTCTCTGAACTTGAGAGAAATAGATCTCGGGTTCTTATGCCAAAATGACCAGACGTTTCTTTCAACTTCTGGATCATAATTAAAAAAATAACTCACTAACCAAAATTGAAATCCGTGAAAATGTATATACATTGAAAGACAATGTTAGATATCAACAAGTTTTAGACATATGTTAGTGTCTTCTTAGGCGTTGTTGATGTAACAGTGGATTGTTAAGCGAATTGAGTCAGCAAATGTACAAGGAAATGCGCTACATACATTGATGGTAGATTAGGAACAACTTACTTCACCAGTCTCCACTGGACCACACGTGATGAGAGCAACAATGCCAATATGATAAATGCAGAAGACAGAATAGCCTGGCGTGGCATTATAAACAACGATCATACACGAGCTTGCCACGGATGATTGAGACATTTATGGTAATTTCTTAATATTTTGCTTTTATCTTAACATGTGTTTCACAGTGAGCCCCACGAAGCTTAATAATATAGATATCCTCCTTTTTTTCAAACTTTTTAGAGCTCACGGTTTAGACACTCTTGTTTTTATCTTCTTTCAGTTTTTAAAATGCTACAGGTTTTTTTCAAAGACTTGATTCTTCGAATATCCGTCAAGGACGATACCTATATATATTAAATCAGGACTACTCGTTACGTTTCACCTTGTTGTGTGTTGTATACAAATCTGTCCTGTAATTTTTGTTCATTCGAATTTTTTTAGACATAGATTGGAGTCTTCCATATCCTTTTTTGCGGGGGGGAGGGGTTGAGTGATATTACAGGTGTTTAAAAAAAGTAAACTCATGGATATGTGTCTTTTTTTAGATTAAAGCTAAGTGTTGGCTAAATATAGACGTAACATCTACAGATAGTCAACAAGTGTCTTGGCTAATGGTTGAATATAATAATTCATGAAATATCACACTTAGAAACCTGGCTGAATCATCGCTCTAAAGTTTCGAGTATGAATAAATGTGTAATCCATTAACTATTATATGTGAACTGGATCTTATTCATTAAACGTCAAATGTTAAAGAGCAACAAAAACAGATGAATAATAATTGAGCACAATGTGATGGATAATGGCGTAGAGAAGGGATGCGAATGGGGCAACAGATAGGAATTCATTAACTCCAATAGTTTAAAAGAAGTACACTCATACATATGTCTCTTATTTCTTGATAAAAGATAAGTGTTGGATAAATATAGACGCAATATCTACATATAGGGAACATCAGCCAAGTGTTTCTTCAATTAAAAGGTTGTTTCAGTATGTACTCAGGGATCAGGGAGGACGATTGATTTATTCAAGTTGAAAATTGTGATAGCGATATGATTTAATGCTATTTCACCCTGTTCTTTTTTAGGTGAAAAAAGACGAGTTTCAAACATTTATCGACTCGTAAGTGAAAAATAAATTCATTTCAACTAAAAAAAATAGTCTTGTATTTCAGCTGTTTATCGTAGGCTTACTGAGCGTTTATTGAAATTCAAACATATTTATTTAGTGAGTTGCCACATGTTATTTTCAGGTGATAAGTTGGGAAAGTATTTTTTAACTTGTCCAACTCTTGGCGCTGTATATTGGCTTCTACTAGAAGACTTTAAATAAATGATTTTAATTTTATTTATTTGCACAAATTAGTGCCCCCACAGGACAATGTACCAACGGGGAAATAAATTATGGTTGGATTCCACTTACCGTTAAACCTCACGTCGTTAGGTTTTGCAAACTATTGTTCTTATTTCTGAAAATTACGTGTCTTTTTTCTTTTATTGTGACCGGTTTTGTTTAAGCTCAATAGCTGTATATTGCTGTTTGTTAATCTTCTTCGCAATAAGGGGTCATACATATAAGAGTTTGTGGAAGTAGCTTTTGAGACATGTGTGCCCTTTATAAGATGTAAGTGAACTACGAAACTTATAAATTGGTAATATTGAGTAGATGATTCATGGGCCTTAAATAATGATAAATTGTCAGTTTAGGCAGGGAGACTAGACAGATCCTTAGAAATTATTCAAAAGTCTTATGTCACAGTTCAACTTATAGAGCACATGGTGAAGATATAGTCTTTTTTAAATATAACATAGGGATCATCGCCATCATGAATATTCAAAGTCTTGTATTATTGATGACGCTCTCTCACAATGCGGCGGTTGATTTATTTGAGAACTATGAAAATGTAACGGCTGGATAGAGGAAAGAGACAGATATTTGCATCAATATTTCAAGATTACAACGCAACCCAGAATAAATGTATAGGTATAAGGTGATTGAACAATAACTCCAAGTATTTTGATTTCTGTATGTGCATTAGCCTTAGTTATTGAGAACTTTAACTGAATATTTTATGTGTCTCGTGTCTGTAGAATATGAAAATTTCTTAAAAAGGAATATTTCTTTTGACATTTCTCAATGTTTTCGATTTTTATTCACTGAATATACATTTTCTGACAATTGTTTTTAATATATATAAAACCTCGATTGCACAACACAAACTTCTGCAAACATCTTTGTTGTTGCCAAGTTAGACTGCATTCAAAGGTTATCTGGTAGGTGAGATAAGAGGAAGCATTATCAGTGTGTTCGTGTTTTGTTTGCTTTTATTCATTTTACATCAAGACATAAAGAACGGATCTGTATCATTAGAAAAGCAGTTTGCCTAATGAGCCTAAAATCTTCAACCATAATTTATCTACAATTCACAGTAGATTGGCGTTAATTTAACTCTTTACGTGGTTGCTAAGCTTTTATTTATAACTATATAAATTGTAAATATTGTACTTGTTCATTTTGCTTAACCGCTTTCTGTGGCTGTCGTTTGTTATTTATGAGTAGCCTTGTTGTGTAAGTATATATTGAGAAATAAGCAAGAATTATATTGACAAACAAATACTTTGTCATGGCTCTTTTATAATTACCCTGTCATTGCTTGCTTTCCTTCGTGAGTGACATGCCTCTGTGCACAATTTTGGATTTCTATCTTTGACGATGGGACCACAGCGTGTTCGTACAAACTTAACAAAGATATATAGCAAATTACTCAAAGAGTCCATAACTTTTTTTTAAATTGATAGTTCAAAAAAATGTGAAAGATGGTTTTAGATAGTTGGTAGAAGAGCCTCTTTGCAATATTTCAGATTATTAACTATAAAGATGTAACCCCAGCGTGTTTTTGCAAATTAAAAAAGAACATATGGCAAAAAAAACCTCAATAATGACCATATATCCGTCAATTGTTCACAAATTGTTCAGGATTAAATAGCAGAAATTATTTTTTTGGTTTATATTATATAAATGAAAGAGATCCGAACAAAATTACTCAAGTTAGCGCGCAAACAGACACTTAATATAATTATGCGTGGAATAACTATGTATTTAGAAATTTACAACAACTTCAAAACATAACTCACTTAACTTAAGATTTTGAATTCACCGTTTTACCAAAATTACATATACAACGTATGCAAAAAAATGCCATCAATTCTTATCCGTTAACAAATTAAACAAAACTGGGTTAATTTTTGGCTGGTACAACTATAGTCGCTAGCTAAAACAATTGACAGCTGGATTTGAAGATATTTGAAGATATGAAGGTCATATTATGAAGAAGCTGGTCCTAAAAACACGTCGCAGGGAATGACAGCAAACACGAGTTATTTGCTTGATTCGAACCAGGGGCTCTTATATGCGAGGCAAGTGCGTTACCCGAAGTTCTCACCACGCCTTTATTCCACGCAGAATTATATTGTGCAGAGGTATATTTTCTTCTTGTCTGTTTGTGTGTGTGTATGTCTGTTTACGCGATAACTTTATTTTTGACAGTATGGTAGAGAACGGGTATGAAATGCTATTTACATCCAGAAATATGTGTGAATAATGGACGCAGTTTTGGATCTGTTTTTAGTTTTTTCGCTATATGTTCTCTGTTAATTTGACAAAAACACGCTGTGGTCACATTTTGAGAGTTAAGCATCTGAAATCTTGCAAATATGCTCTTCAAGTGGCTATCTATAATCAGCTTTCACAATTGTTTGAATAATAAATATAAAAACAGAGTTAAAGCCTTTTTGAATATTTTGCAATATGTCTTTGTTATCTTTTTGTAAACGAGCTGTGGACCAATCGTCAAAGATAGAAATCTTAAATCTTTCACAGAGACGTAATTCTATGGTCCCTCAAAGCCGTTTTCTAATTTTTATGAAAAAAAACTTTTGACAGAGTTATGTCCCTTTAATGATTTTCAGGTACGTTATATACGCTGTGGACGCATCGTTGGGAGTATGACCCTGAAACATTGCACTCATACTCTTCCAGGGACCTTCCAAGAATATCTTTCTTAACCTTTTGAAAAACATTTTGACAGAGTTATGGCCCTTGAGGTTTTTTTTAATGTTCTTTGTTATTTTGTCCGCTGTGCGTGGTTGTACTCTCTACGAGTACTCATGTTTTTCTAGTTTGAATATATTGTGCAAAGGAAACAAAGTTGCTTAGGTTATCGTGTAGGGTTGTTCTATATTTTTGTCCATAGATAAAGTTAGTAGTTTATCTTTCTTTCAAATAGATACTCCTTAAATGTATTTTGCAGTGAATAGAGTCTAGTTAGGAATAAAATCACATCTTCCCTCGAACCTAGACAAGTTTAAACTTAAAAAAGAAACAATGATAGAAACACAAAGAAACAGAGAAAGAAATAACCACTGACAAATGAATGAAGACCACAAAATAACAAAAAGAAGGCATTAAAAATAGAAACACAAATAGAACGAAGCAATCTCAAGACGCACAAATAAATAAATATGAGTTAATGTTTTTCTAAATGTCTTAGAGAGTCGTAAAGGGAATTTTACTATCCGAAAACCATCATCACACATCACTAAACACACATAATTTATCGCCAGTTATAATGACGTAAAACCACTGAATTAAGTCAAAACATGTAGGTCAGCGAAGTTAGTCTTTAATCTGTTGATTATACTTTTTCAATTCATAGACATCTTGTAAATTAGTAGAGTGAGTCTTGAGTATGTTGACTGATCTTTCCATTACCACCTAAACATAATAGATCGCTTAACAGCGTCTTAAGTGAAGTCATACGTTCATCTTTTCCATTTTGTTTATTCATAGTGTCCTTGTGTTTTTACAAAACTTGTGTTTGGTAGAGAAACTGAGATGTCTTCTCAAGGTAACATCTTTCTATATTTTGACTAAGATGAGCGAGGTTTATGACTTTACAAGCCTTGATGAACTTGCTATATATCATAGTCATTTGTTTTTAAGTTCATTAGCATACGGCTTATTGATGTGTTTTCAACATTCCTATACACCGTACAAGGAGAAAAAGAACTTTATTATTATATTCTTTAATTCAATGTTTGCTTTCTTCTGGTCAAAAAATATGTTTTTTAAGTCATAAATTGTAGATTGCACAAATTATCCCACGGGATAGATGCAGAATCCACGACCTTCTCTTTAACGTCATTTTTTTTGTCATTACAGATACGCAGTCCAAAGCCTTTGCTTTCTGTAACACCTTCTTCTGATTGTCACTCATAGTATAGCATCAACAATATATCTCTGGTGTATTTGGGTCACCATCGCAGTTCTGAATGTTGTACAGATATCAAAGAACCGAAAAAGCCTTGTGAGATGGATATCTGCTTAAGATTGATGCTTGTCTCAACCTTTTCAAACTTGATGACCTGTTCCAATGTACTTTGATCTCTGTTTTGTCAACTCTTTATGTTTGCCTATGGCTATTTTGGCAGTTTTGCGTTGATATTCAACAAAACAATTGCTATTTTCTCTCGTGTGTCGGAGCCAAATTGTCGTTGATATTTATGCTATAGTTCTATGTAGGATTATAATAAACAGTATTATTTTGAGCATTTTGAGAAAGAAGCCTACATTAATTTGATTATTGAAAATCTTTTATTTCAGGTTATTTGATGGTCCCAAGTTTTGTAAGATAATCAAAGTAAAGTGTGTTAAGGACATGAGCTTGAGTTGTCAGTTCATCAATCCTTAAGAACTATTTTTCACTCCTCTGAATGGTTATAGTAAAGCCGTTCTGGAAAACCAACCGATAATTTATTAAAATCTCCCTCATTTCATTCATTATAATCCTCATGGTATTTTAATCGAATTCTTCTTTGACAAAAACAGGACTAAAATTTTAAAAATTGAGCAACTGGTGGAATTTGTATTTACTGGTTTACTGAATAGTACCCTATATAGGTTTATCTTTTTGAGAGTTTATAATAAATGTACACATTATGTAGTTATCCATATATGAAAAAAAATTCGTCTGTCTGTTCATTCGTCTGACTGTTTATATTTGCCACACTCACGCACACTTTCCTTCCCTTCTATGTTCTTGTTATTTTATCTTTCTTTATGACTGTCTATTCTTTTCTCGATTATATTTCACTCTCAGCCTTGATTTCAAATCACAAAAAACCTTGACATTTCCACTTTCCGTTAATGAAACTATCCCATAGTGTCTTGAGGCAGTACATTTCATGTATCTGCATCGACTTGTGAATTTACGAAAAGAAACATCTCTAATACGATTCGCCAGTGCAGAAAGTTGAGTAAAGTTTGAGTATTTGAGACATCGTTTACTAAAATATTTTTCAATGTCCTTCAAACATAAGTGCTATTTATAAGCTGAGCTGATAAGAAGTTTTTACCTTCCCAAAATATTGTTAGATAGGTCTGATGTACTAGGAGGTAAATAAATAATCAATGCTTTTAACTTTCAAGGCATTTTTTAACACATGCTGAAACGTATTGTCATTTTTAGATACTGTTGGATCAAAGAAACATATTCATATAATTTGTAATTGTCTCATGATATTAGTAATTGAACAACATCATACATTCCAAAAATATAGTTGTCTGACCAATAATACCCTCTTTGTTATTCAATTATTTTATTTAACTTAATGGGCAAATAGTTGTCTAAAATATCAATGGAAAATAATGACATGTGGTTTTGATGACTCGTTTGACAGCTTTAACCGACCTCTTTATTTAAACGTACGCCATAGGAGTGTTCATCATTCCATCTGATGGTTGCCTTCTGGTTATCATAAAGGCTTGATATAAGAATTACAAGAAGTGCTGAAAAACCCAAAATAACTTTAACTGTTGAGCCCCTTTGATATCTTGTTAATGCTATCTTCCCGCTTTAGATCATTGGATATGACTATCGCAAAGATTTGAAATAGTTTTACAATTTCAATGTTTTCCTCTTTATTTGTAAGTGGTGTAATAAACGTCTTATTTTTCCTTACGTCAACGACCATTTCCGTCATATTGATGCGTTCAATAAGACATTACTGTCGTATGCACAAGTTCACCAACCTGTTATATCTTGACGCTACTCGGCTTCATCACCATTTTGTATAAGACCGAAAAGGGCAGGAATGGTAGGTCAGCAACTGGACAGGATCAATCCAATTTATGTATTCCTAATGATCAGCAGCTCTAACACTACCATCAATCATGTTATATTTAAAGAATGCAACTTTTGGCTGTTAGGGCACATATATATTTGTTGAAAATTTGACACATAAGAGAACTGATAGATCTGAAAGCAGTTTATTAAAAATATAAGTTAAAATGGGAAAAACTCCTCCTCCTGTTTATATTTATATTTAAGTTATGCATGTTTAATTGAACGTTGTAAATTGAATTTGACGATTTTGTAACTATTACGATCAAAACTTTGAAACGCTTTTTCTCTTGGTTTTATTTTTGTTTGTTATCATTGCCGTATGTGACTGTTGCGTCGTGGATAGAGGTTTCCACAAACAAAAACATATGGCTTCACAGTTTCAGTAACCGTGTCGTAGCAAAGTGCTTTGAGGCCCCGCGATATTATGATACATAGATGTAAAAACACTTAACGAGGCTCTCATTTCTCTAAAATAAACCCAAGGCCGTCAGTAAATACAAATCATACTTATCTAAACAAGTTTTTTGAACACAGACAAGTCCGTAAAGTCCAAGCACTCTTTATGATTGTGCGTATAGTTATTGTTCCAACATTTACCTACGTGTAACTAGCGTGTAAAAGTTTTCACCTTTTGACGATATGAGCGCCGTAGTTATATTATAATCAATGTCCTCAATGTTGCCGTATCCTCACCCCTTCTCTTCGCCATTATACATCACATTGTGCTAACTTAACCATTATTCCACGTACAATTATATTGTGCAGTGGTATATTTTTTTCTTGTGTTTATGCGTTCGTGTGTGTATGTGCGTGTTTGTGTGAGTGTGTGCGGGCGTGCGGGCGTATGTGTGTGTGTGTGTGTGTGTGTGTGTGTATGTGTGTGTATGTGTGTGTATGTGTGTGTGTGTGTGTGTGTATGTGTATGTGTGTGTGTGTGTGTCTGTCTGTCTGTCTGTCTGTCTGTATGTGTGTCTATATGTATGTCTGTGTGTCTGTTTGTCTGTGTGTCTCTCTGTCTGTATGTCTGTCTGTCTGTCTGTCTGTTTACGCGATAACTTAGATAGTAGTTTTGTTTGGATCTCTTTCATTTTTTGAAACCAGGTTTCACAATTTTTGAATTATGAATTTAAAAACAGAGTTATGGCCCCTTTGAGTATTTAACTGTATGTCTTTGTCATTTTCTAAACACGCTGTGGTCACATCGTCAAAGATATCAATCTGAATTTGTGCACATAGGCTTAATTCGTGGGACCCTAAAAGCTTGTGTCAAATGTTTTGAAAATAAAACAGTTTTGACAGAGCTATGTCCCTTTTATGATTTTCAGATTACGTTATTTAGGTAGTGGACGCATCGTTAGGAGTAAGACTCTGAAATATTGCTCACAGGCTCTTCTAGGGACCTTCTAAAAATATGTTTCTTAACTTTCTGAAAAATATGTTTAAAGAGTTATGGCCCTTGAGTTGTTTGCTTTGTTCTTTGTAACTTGTGTTTGATACGCATGGCTGTACTCTCTACGAGTACTCATTTTTCTAGTTATACATCTGTTTTTGTCGATTTTATTATTTTTTGTATATTAAATGAGTTAACATGAATTGATTACTAATTGATGCATACTCGAAAGACTTGAGATCAAAGATTCAGCCATTTCGAGGGTTTATAAATGTGATAGTTTATGGATTGTTATACTAAACCATTAGACAAGACACATAACATGTTGACAAACATCATTTCGATACATTCCATTATTTTATTATACACCAATGACCATTTTTTCAACCAGGAAAGCAATAATATTTCCATTATAACCCTACCACAATAATCAAATTCTCATGGCAGAACAGTAGTACTAATTACTCGACAAAGCAATTGGAAATCGTTCAACTTCCCGAAGAAGGCCAGCAAAAGAATAGAACAAATTAATTAGACATTGAGAGCATGTCTCATATATTTTTAGGGGCCTGGACTCAAATATTTCTCAATAAAGATTCTCAAAGGATTGTTTTGCATTAAAAGGTGATTAAGTCTACAACAGAATACCCCTAAGGCTTAAGAGGGCACAGAACGAAGGAAGATTTAACTAGACACATTATCAAATCGAGGAGAGAAACAATTTAAAGGAGAAGAATGTTTTCTCCTTTCGGTGAACTACATGTTTTTAAGAGGTCTGACCAAGAGATTGTAAATAAACAAATGTTCTTCAAAAACTTCGTCGTCTGTTCAAATGATTCAATAGCATGACAATACGAAATGCTTTGAGAAAATATCAATTTTATTCAACGAAGTGTTTTGATCATATAGCTGTTTATATATCATCAGCATTACTTTCAACACCTTCTAGGGAATAGGCCACGAACAAACACTTGTTGATAACGATGCAATACCATTATATTTTATTTTCACACGCATTTATTATTTTTTAATAATCTTGCATCAATTTCGTTCGCCTATGCTCGAATGGAGTAAACTGTTTTTTTAAAAATGTCATTTCGTGTTGTATCACTGCTCTTTATATACTCATGATTTGCTTAACACATGATTTGCTTATGACATGTTTTATTTAATTATTTAGTTACATCCTTTGTTATGAGGCTCATAACGTACTCTTTTAGTGCGTTGGAGTGTCACATTGTGTATTTTGCCAGTTTAAGATTTTGCTGGATGTTAACTTTATCGTCTTATCTTCCTTCGACTGTCAACTTAATCAAAATAATATTAAGTGCAATGTGCACACTGAACCTTTTTCTAATTGTTCGTTCCCGAAAGACTTAGATCTCAGTCCAATAATAAAGTGCTACAAAAACCCGTAGCTCTCAGTATGTTTTAAATCGTTAAAAATGATTCCAAGGCATTTCTTTGTTATCTACGAGGAATCTACGAAGCACGATGATGTCAGCAGACGTGCGTACCACTACGTCTGGAAAGACCAATACTTAATTGATTACATACAATGCTTCCACATCAAAGAGGCGAAATATCCACTAAAGCTTAAAATGGTACAAGTCCGCAGACAATTCAGACAAGAAAGCTGATTTTGTGATTGTAGTTATCAAATCGACGTGTATGACGACATTGAATGTTACTGACTCATGATCGGGTGCAATAAAATATATCATCCTTCCCCCACATTATATAAGATATAAACCTAACAAATTAACAGACTGCTGAATAACATTTGAAAGACCTAGTTAGCTAAACAGTTTTATAAAAAACAAGTCGTCATCTCTCACCGCAATACAGTGAAATTAAAAATTATTTACTGAATATGTCTATTATCCTTGTTGATGCTTTCAAAGAACCTTTCTAAGAAAGAATTATGAAGTCGTTGACCACATACATCTCATTCATAAAACAACTGTCGTTTTAGATTAGAGTTGTCTTCGTTGCGTCCATGTAAACTAAATGATTACATTCATCCGATACATGATAGTATGTAAGAGACCCATCTATGTTATTCAAAGTGACTTCGTTAATGTGTATGTACTCGCAATAGATATGACAGTTTGATGTTATTGTGATTAAATATGGCAAATGTTATTGACCCATGTGTCGATTTCAACATCAAGGTACCATACATAGAAAATGTCATCAATTAATTTTTTATTTGCAAACTAGAACCAGATCATTTATTTTCCACTTCAGGACAATGGTGATGTCGGCCGGGCAATTGGAGTGACCAGTCCTGGAGGCTGTGTCTATTTGCCAGGACATCAAAGAGACAGACATATTAGTTAAGTCACAGTAAAAATATAATTTTACGCATAATATCCACTATTTAAAAACTAAAAAGTAATATTTACGGACCGCTTCAGATCTATAGCTATTTTTATATTGTGACTTGATTAATATGTCTATACGCAAAGCATTCTTTGCTCAAGTTTACTATATCTCAAGAACTCCAAATTCCAGCAATTACTGTTATTTCATTTGATACGGATGATTACCCAAGCTTAAAGAGTGTAGATGACTGGTGGTGTTATTGTTTTAAGGCAAACAACGCACAGCGCCCCAAATGTGATGGAGGCAGAAGCTAGACATTTTAAAAAAAAGAATAAATTAGAAAAGGGCATTATTACTTTGAAGGCTGTACACTTATATCATCACTTAGATCAAATATTAGATAATGTTTAGGTAGGAAATCTAGTCAGCTTTTTAACGATGCCAATTAGTTTGACCTGGTAATGTTAGTAGAAAAAGTTCAAGAGGAAGAAAATCGATACATTCACGATCTAAAAAGTGAGCTCATCATTCTGCCGGATATGCAGCTACATGAGGCCGCATTAATATGTTCACACCAGCTTTGACATCATAACCTCTTAATTATCTGCTTTTTTTTCATTTAAAAGTTTGGTCTAGACGGAAATTAACTCTTCATCTTCAGTGCTATTTTTGCATTGTCTGATTAGAGTTTGTACTTTAAGTTTTATTGATGTATATACAAATTATAAGTGTACCAATATAATGATGGACTCAATGGTTGCTATGAACAACTTTCTCTCCATATATTTTGATAGGCAGATTCCAATAGTGGTAAAACCCATGTTAGGCATTGCTAGGTTTGCCTATACGCTGTTTTCGATCAAGTAATGTTTAGACCTTAAAAGGAATATATGAAAAGAAGTGTTTTGTGAGTGTTTTCTTACAGAGAAATAAGAAAGACAACACTGTTGAACATATATATGGCGATATAAAAATACAGCCAGACATGTCTGCCGAAAAAGATATGCGTACGCAAAATTTCATCCATCCCAAATGGTTCGTGGGTTTGTGGGAAACGCAAGAACGCTTAAAGGAATCACGTTGGGAATAAAAGCAAACTATCAAATGTCGACATCTTCGATTAAGTCGTCGGGCTATGTTACGGGAAGGATTGAGATCTGATATGTGTAAATCGCAATCTGGGTCAATAAACTGAATTGAACTGAATTGATATAACCCTTTAACTCTATGCATTGGATGTGATTATTTCATGATGCTGCTCTCAGTTTTTTCTCATTTTTTTTCTTTGGCGATTCATTATAAATTAATATTTTGTTTTATGAATGTAATAGCAGCCCTTAAAAAATAATTAATTGTTCATTGAAATGTAACTAATACTTTTCACACGCTCAAAAGTTTGATCAATATTTAAAGATTCAATTGAATCGTTATGACTTGTTTGTATATCGTATACAATGAAGTTAATCGTTCTTTCAGTATTATGAACCTAGTTCGTTGAGCTTCACTTTCACCTCTTTGTTAATATGTATATAGCACACATATCAGCAAATTATAATCGTTTTTATTACCAAGATACCTTATTTCCAATAAAAACAAATAATCAATTATTGTGGTTATCTATGACAATATACATTGAATTGCATGCTTGCTTGCTTGATTTCTTGCAAGATGATAAGCTCCAAAGTATCTGGGTGGATTTTGCTGCAATTTAAACATAGGATAACAAACATACCATAGATTGTGATCGGCTAAAAAAATATGAAAATGCAAATTTTTAGGATTTAATGAAGCAGTTATGATTGTTTCCTATATATTCTCATCTAATTGAAGACTTTTACCTTTGGTTTTTCACGGCCCCTTTCAAGCCCCACCTCAGCTCGACGACGTCGACTAAACACCGCGATGACACTCGTGCATAAACTCGCTAACTATTTGAACGTTTGTTTATTTTTTTTCATTACACTCTGTTGAAGACGCATTGTTATACGTTTGTAAAAACCCTCATATCTTAGTTTTCTTTTGATTTTGAGTATTGTACATAAACAGTTTTGGCAGACGGACGGACATATAAACAGACAAACAGACACACAGACAGACAGACAGACAGACAGACAGACAGACAGACAGACAGACAGACAGACAGACAGACAGACACACACACA
>JAUUEB010085396.1:0-15409 GCA_032362205.1 Clione limacina | reverse complement strand
GACCACACTGTCCAAGAGGACCAGTGTATAAGAGGACCACAGTGTCTAAGAGAACCAATGTACACAAGCACCACAGTGTCCAAGAGGACCAGTGTCCACGACTAAAGAAGACAGAAGGAACAAGTATGATTATGTTCAATATGTCTCAGACTGTAATGTGTATTTCACTTTCTTTTAACCAAAACAGTTACAACCTTGAGTAAGACTCGATAACACAAAAGCGAAGTAAGGAGGAAAGATAGATTGTTTGCACAGACAAGATATTACTATAGAATATATATTTAACTAACTAGCAATCCTTGCACTAAGAACACTTACTGATCCTCATGGATAGTTTTCCGTTTACCAGTGAACATATAATTAATAGTTAGAAATTTAATGTATATATATTAATAAAGAGACATACACAATTTAAGATAATGTATAAATATCAAGACAGTAAGTAGTAACTGTATGTTTATCGGGACACAGGCGATATATAACATACGCATATATTGACATGAAAGAAAAAGCATGATCAATTAGACTTTGATGATAATGTATAATATAAAAATAAATAAGACTGTTTTGAATAAATCTATATGGAAATATACACAGTCCTACACGAATAGCATGGAAAAGAACGACTTAAAATTTAAAATATGGAAGAGAATTAATATAAATATTAAAACTTTGATGATGTATTGTCGATTGACGATTATTTGTGTAAGTATAGAATTGAAACATGTTACATGTCTCCACGTGGGAAGGAATGTTTGAATACATTTAGTAATAGTTTTTTAAAATTTGTATTAAAAATTCTGATTAAGACTGGAATGTTGTAGATTGTAGATCTATGAATATTCTTGATTCAAAATAAAGTTGTTGGCTCCATATTTTCCATAAAACTTGACAGAAATGTAAATACATCCAGACACAGACGATAAATGAGTGTTATATATTATGATATTAAGACAGTTATAGAAGACATAAATATCAAATAAATGATTTCACTTTTGTATTTGTAATAAATTAACTATAAAGACGATAAGGTACTTATTTTGTGAGTCAGATTATAGTTGTATAACATACATTATATTATAATTATATATGTGTTATATATTATAGTCAGTGTTGTCAATTTTTGTTATTTTTTTCCAAAAAATCAAATAAATCGATTTATTTGATTCAAATCATGATTTATTAATTTTTTTATTTTTATAAAGTTTAGGGTACAAAAAGCTAATTTTTACATCAATTTGATATGTAACTTTTGATGCCTTAGTATGCAGATAACTTTTTAATTGAGAGAAAGCTTAAACTATTGTTTTTACACAAGTAAACAATATTAATAAATCATGGATTTGGTTTTAAAAAAGTTAAAAATCCCCCAAATAATGTAAAATAAATCAAAATAATCAAATAAATCATGATTTTTTTGTAACAAATCTTTGATTTAAATAAAAAAAATTGCTTGATTTAAATCAAACCAACACTGCAATCAATAATACACTTTAAACAATTCATCAAAAGATCGTGTGCTGCGCAGCGCAAAGAAACACAGTACAATGTCCCGCACAACAAGTTGTGCACCAGGCACTGGTATTAAACGCGATATTGAACGCCGAAAGAGGAAATCTGTCAGTGATGGAGCCAATCAAGTAAATCTCTATTATTCTTTGGTAGTTAAATTAAATTCCATAACTTTGTCAATTGTTAACAGATCTTGCAGGAATTACATAGGGGTCTTCATCGGGTTGAATTACAACATCGTACACGATTTTAAGCCAATGATTGGTATATTTCTTGAGTCGTGTCCACATACAGACAGACAGACAAACGAGAAGCGTGGCATACCCTACACCAATACTTGGTGTTGGGAAAAATATAAGGTGCTTCCGGAAAATGGTTCATTTTTGTCCATATTTAGATTCATGGCATGATTACAGAGAAAACATAGTAAAACTAAAAAGCTTATAACATTTCTTACAGTCAACTGAATTATACCAAAAGCTTAACTGCACATCTGGTAATATCTGCAAACATGTTGCTAAATTTTCAGGTCAATATTTTGCTAAAGTTTCAGGTCTATTGAGTCAAAACTGTGGCTGTAATCCCATTGTATACACATAAATAAATAAATGCATAAATAACCAAACAGATTTTGAATCTTATTGTGTAGATCTAGGGTAGGTCAGGCTATGTTCAGCCAACTGTGTAAATTTGGCACCTATTTAATCTTTCTTCTGCTGTTCAGTATAATTAAAAAAGATAATTATTTGTTAATGAAAAAATTAACTGATGAAGAAACAAACCCAATGTTTTATCTAATGTTTTATTAAGTTACATGAGGAGAGCAGACTGCAAGAGGACAAACTGACCAAAGCCTAAACAGTTTTTATTCGAAAAATTCTTTGCACTAGAGGAAAGAGTGTAAATATTAGTCGGCATCTTTACCAAGGTCAACAATATCATGAAAAGTTTAGTATAAATAAATTAAAACTCAGATATTTGAAAATGATAAGCAGTCATAACAAAATGCTTATAATATAAATAGTTGCTAATCAATTGACAGAATATATAGCACAGAACAAAGAATTAAAAAGAAAATACTGCTACCTTTTTTTATCATAATCTTATATCCAATTGAATAATACAGTATCTCTGCCTAATAAAATGCAATCTTATTGCACGCAATATTTAAATCAATTGGAATGCATTGGAGACGGGATGAAAACTTAACTTTTGTAAAATGGTATTATTCAACAAAATGTTTACTGCCTAAAATGACAGACTTAGTCTGGCGTCAAACAGATAAAGTCACTTGTCACATGCAGCCACTTATCTATTTGCATGCCAAAAATAGGCATAATCCGGAATTAATCAAACTTCCATTGATATTCACAAGACTTCGCAATTTTCGACACTCAAATAGATAAGCTTTTATGGGCAGTCGAGTCCAGTGACTTTTACGGTGGGAGGTCAGCATAAATCTTATATATGACTTTTATTCCATAAGTGAAATGGCCATCACTATCATGTATCATCATCATTATTTCTTTCAACAGGTTGCAATTGTTTGAAATGTGTTATTACATAAATTATTATAAAGCGCTTTGAGCTTGAAAAGGGGAAAGTGCTAAAAAGTGCCAATTTTATTGACTGACACTAAAATAAAAATTCTATACTCATAGCTAAACAATAAAACCAACCTCATTTCAAGTCCCTTTTCAGCCGGTACAGATGATGACATATCCATGGCCTCTTCCTCCACACTTTGGCTCGGAGATGTCACTTCCTCTTGGGCCATCTCTACACCAGAAAGATCTGAAACAGACTGTGAGGTGGCAACAATAGAGTCATTAGATTCTCTCAGCTTTTCCTGACGCTGCCCCTGAACCACTGGTGAGCATACACTTTTACTCTCTGGAATTTTGGGATTGTTTTCAATCGAGTGGTCAGCATTGCCAGAAGAGACCACATCTCCAGAATCTTCTTGCAATGTTTCTACCTCTTCACTTTGTTGAGGACTTGGATCAGAGGATATTTCCTCATCTTCTGTTGCTGTTTCTTCAGTGTAGTCAACAGCTGTAGTGCTATCAGCTTCAGCACTACGCTTCTCCTTCCAGCCTTCCTGGAGGTAAAGATAATCCTTTGCTTTTTGTTTATGATCAATGGAAGTGGAATCAATCTCAGAGTCTTCCCTGTGTAACATTGAGCTAACTCTGTCCAGGATATTCTCGGGCAAGTCTTCAGGGCCGGCCTCCCCTGATTTCATATGAAGACGTTCAGCATCATAATAATCTGGTAGCTTTCTATAAGGACGTACTCTTGTTGGATGAACACTAGCACAGTGTTGTTTAATTTCTGCTTCTGAGTAATTTTCTTTCTCCTTACACAAAACACAGGAAAATAGGCTTTGACTAGAGTGAAGATCAGACACATGATGTTCAGCATCTTCACGTACATTGGTAGAAAAGCCACAGTGCGTGCACACAAAGCGACGAGAAGAAGCTGAACGGCCACCACGACCAACTCCACTACCACTGACTACAACAGATATGTAGACTGGGGGAGATTGACCACCACCTGCAGAGCTTACTTGTGGCGTTGATGGGTGGACAGGGCTTCCACTTTCCTTATGATAAAAGTTGTGTTCTTCAATAAAGCGACTAATGCAGAATTTGGCATCCTGACTTGGGTGGGTGTTCTTTAGATGGGTTGAGGTAGCTGCCATAGAACTAAACTCAGATTCGCAGTGCGCACAACGGAACTGTACCCCAGGAATATGACTGTAAATATGGGACTCTATTGTGAGCTTGGTGGCTGTGTAGAAGTTGCATCGTTTACATGTGTACTTGCCTGATGGTTGTTTGTCTGCATTTAAAATATGCTTCAATTTCCAGTCCTCTGTCAGAGCATCATGAGTGAAGCTTGACTTTAGACTTTGGCTGCTCTCACTGACTTGCTTGGACTGTGCTTGAGATTTAGCTTGAACTTCATTTTTAGTTGTTACTGAGCCTTTAATTAGAGAATCAGGTTCAGTTGTCTCAGACTGGCTAAAAACATTGGTAATTATAGGCATTGAAGTAAAATTTTCATCTTCAGGGTCATTTTGCATCACATTCTCTGACTGGCTGAAAACACTAGTGATTATAGGCATAGAAGCAGAATATGAAACTTCCGGATCATTTTGTATCATATTCACTGACTGGCTGAAAACACTGGTGATTATAGGCATAGATGCAGAATTTGCAGATTCAGGGTCATTTCGGAAATCTTGTGTCATTGACTGGCTGTATACACTGGTGATTATAGGCATTGATGGAGAGACATGACCTTCTTTTGAAATACTAACAACAGACCCATCTGTACCTATATCAACAGACCCATCTGTACCTATATCAAGCGATCTGTCAGGATTATAAACCATCTCACGTTCACATAGCTTTGCAACTTCAGGATTAGTTTGTGTCACATTCTCTCCAACAGAACTTGATAATCTATTGATTTCTTCCATTTGTTGCACTTTTTCCAATTCTTTAGAAATAAAGCCGCCATCATCAGGGTTGATGGTGGTCTTACTATGGTCTGCTGATTCCTCTTGTGTATCAAGAGTTTTGTCAACCTGTGGTCTTACAACGCTATTATTATCTGAGCCAATATTGATCTTGCTATGGAAGGGTATTTCATCTTTTTCATTTAGAGTTTTGTTATGTGGCCTTGGTGTTTCAGTTTGATCTGTCCCTAAATCAGCTTTATCCGATACATGAGCATAAGACTGAAGCATGATATTCACCTCACTTCCTATTTGAGCCTCTATAGGAATTCTTGTATTGACATCGTGAGAGCCAGTAACGCTACTTGAGCTTTGATTTATTTTAGAGTCTATTTTGGAGGTCATCATTCTATTAGAAGATGTCTTTGAGTTTACTTCTACAAGACTGGTATTTGTAGAAACAATAACAGACTCTCTGCCACTAGTACCTGCGGGCGAGTCATCCAGGTCTAAAATTAAAACATCTTCATCTTCCTCCTCTGAGCCAGCGTTATTTCCAACTGATCTAGAAGCTTCTTGTGAAACAATTGGTGATGCAATTGGCGCCCTTACAGATGAGCTTGTAGAAGAATTCAAACCATGACACTGTTGAGATGATCTCCTATTATCAATTGGAAGTGGCTCACCCTGCTTACCACGAAGGAAGTCTAGGAAACTGCTTTCAAATCCAGTTCCCTGAGCTTTTTCCAAATCAAAAGATGATGGATTGCTGACATTAGGCTGTGAACTGGTAGCCATAGTCATTGGTTGGCACTCTGGGCCCGTGCCTGGCTCTGTCTTTATCACTAGCTTTATTGGTTCATGGTGGCTAGGTTTAGGATTAACTCTTTTCTCGCAAAATCTCTTAGCTTTGGGAATCTTTCCTTTCTTCAAAACTCTCTTAATTTTCAGTCGAGGAATGTATGGACGGGTTTCTCTAATTGCTTTAGCACTCCACTCTTCATCACTTGGGTCATCTTGAATATCTTCCAGATTTGCACACCAGTCCTCATCATCCTCCTGTTCAGGGCTAAATGGTGAAACTTCTTCATTTACATGGCTAGGAGGAGAATCTTCTTCATCTATTTCAGTGCTTTGATTTTGCAGAGGATCTTTGTCTTCAACTGAAATGTTAAGCTTTTTAACAAAGTCAGTGAGGACAATTGAGCAAGGCTTCAACAGAACTTCACTGCCTTCCTCATCAGAACTATAGTTCAAATCCTCATCAAAAGTCAATTGAGCATTACGCTTCTTCTCCCGTTTCTCATGTAGTCTCATAAGCCTTTGCTGCTGCTCTAAATCATAAATTGCTTCTTCTTGTCGCCTCTTCATTTCCAACATTTCAATGGGAGAGCGAGTGGACTTCTTACGGAGTCCCAAAGTCGTGCCTGACAAAGAAGTAAAAACTTCTTTGACAACTTTCATGGACTTGCGAGCTGTACGTGGCCGCTTAAAAGTATCTTCCACTGTCATTGGCATGCCTGGTGGTTTTCCTCTCTTCCCTTTCAATTTTGTTTTTTCTGTTTTATCATAGGCCTCTTGGTCAACAAGTTGACTTGAAAAAGCTGTTTCCTTTTGCTGTTTTCTCTCGACTGATACAGCTCTCTTAGGAGCTGGGAGATCAAAAGCTAAAGGTGTTACAGTAGGGCAAAAAGGCTCTTTCACTGGGGAGCTTGTGTAACTCTTGCAAGGAGATGATGACATGTCTTCATCACTGACGCCAGAAAGATACAAGTGGAAATCTTCATCAACTCCTTCTGGAGCAGGATCCAACTCTTGGCGCACTTCAAGTTCTGCTGCTTTGCTATCCTTAGGTCTTGGAGAAACTTGTGGAGATAGTTGTGGTGGATTATAATTAGGAGACAGGTCTTGGTTGACCTTTGATGACAGGAAATCAGTAGGAGTTAAGCTTGGCAAGGAGCTGGGAGAGGCTTTAGGTCTACCCCTTTTTCTTTTGATAATGCCAGAGTCCGTTGGGATTTGAATTGTCAGCTGATCTGTGGGGGCTCGACTCTCCATACGCAATCTAATGGATGCATCTCGCACGTTATCATCTTGAACCAATCTTCTCCTGCGAGACTGGATACTATTTGTTTTCACAGAAAGAAGTCCTCTCTTTGCTCTTGTTTGAAGGGTTTTATCACCAATGGCAGTGCTGGCAAAATTAGCATCAGTACGCAATCTTTTCATCATGTTTGATGCTCTCTTACTAGGGACTTTCCCCTTTTGACTGTTAGATATGGTGGCTGGCTGACTAAAGCTGACTGGATCAGCATCAGTAACTAGATATTCAGTAACTTTAGTACTTTCTACATCACCACTGCTATCACTTTGATCAAATTTAGAGGATGTATGAGGTTTCTCAGTGGTTTTATCTGTTTCTATGTCTCCAATAACAACTGAACCAGAGTCCTGACTTTTATCTGATACGTCATTCTTTTGTTGAATCTCTGTCTGATGGGGTCCAATGACAGAATCTTCAGAATTTACTTCTTGGTGACCCAAACGTTTTTCCGATGCCTGGTTTTCATTACTGCAAGAATCTTCTTGTAATAGACTTGAGGTATCTTTGCTCAATGCACTGTCAATCAACTCCTGTATGTCAACATGAGTTTGTGATGAATCTTGTGGGGTACTTGTTTCAGGTTGTTTTGATTGCTGACTATCATCAACAGACTCATTGCCAACTGTTGTTGTGTCTTCATTGTTATTATGTTCAGGTTTTTCTTGCTGAGAATCAGCAGGTAGCTCATCTGAAGCAGCAGAAGTATCTTTGCCAATGCCTTGTGCTTCTAACACTTTGTCTCTCTTGTCTGGGAATTCCCTGTTTCCTTCTTTATCAATCAAAGGTGTTTCAACATCGCTGTGAACAACAGAAACAGTTTGGTGGACTTCAGATTGGTCTGAAATATCTGTTTCTAGGTCAATATCAGATTTTTCTAAAATATGTTGTTTATCATTTGTTTCACCCTGTATTGACAGCATTGGTTGAATATTTCCTGAAAGATTTTCTGTGGTATCTGGCTCACATTGTTCTTCAACAAAAGCATCTGTCCTCGGCTGAGGAAGAGCTTGTTTACTCAAACTATGTAAAGAGGCAATTTCTTTGATCGGCATGGCTTCACCTTGAATGTGAAGTGGCATAGAATTGTCAAGCAAGTGAGCTTTGTCTTTGGACGTGCCTTTTTCCTCTTCCTGTACGTCAGATGTATTGGATATGTCAACAGCTGATTTACATTGACCATTATCAGACTTGTTTGAATGTATCTGACTTAATTGTTGAAGAGCACTTGAAGATCCAATGGTACATGTGGCAGTATCTTTGATGCTTTTACTCTGCTGTTCTATATTGTGACTTCCATGCTCTGTCGTCTGATCCATGGACTTCTCTAACTCAGCAATAGCTATTTCTTGCTGATGCCTTGGTATGTCATTACGTTGTTGAACATGCTGAATTTCTTTATCAGTCTTTGAGTCTTCATGTTGTGGTTCTTTTAGATCCCCATCACCTTCATCCTCTTTAGAAAATTCTGTGGTTAGTTTTTCAGTCTGCTGGGGTTCAAAGATTGCCTTCTGTAGAAATTCATTAGAGTCCTTGGAATCGCCAACTTGTCTTGTCTGACTTGATGAGCCGATGTCCCTGTGAGTGATGTCAGGTTGCACATCTTCAACAATATTAGCTGCAATGTTTTTCTGAGCACCTTGTTCAGCGATTTCTATGTGAGTATCAGCCTGAGATTGTTTAAGAAAATCTTTTTGTAATTCCAAGTCAGACTGCTCATCTATTTGCACAAAACTTGTTTCATCATGTTCTTCAATGTCTTGTTCACAAGGTTTTAAAATATTATCAGGAGTGTCAGACTGAGACTGTTCACAGACATGTGCGTTTGTTTTCTGATTATCTGTGGTATCATGATCTTCAATGCTAGGATTCTGAATTGGAGTTGTTTGATAGTCTTGGATAGAGGAGCTACTTTTTTGGTCATCAACTTCCATTGAATCTTTAAAACATTCCGGTGCATCTGTGGATGGGACTCTATCTTTGTTTTGTGCTTCCATATGAGAGGCGAAGGATGTGTCTGCAGATGGAATACATGTATCTATGTTTGGAGAATCAGCAAGGACTTTGTTATGTTGTTGAGGAAGTGAACTGAAAGAAACATCACTTTTGGTATTTGCTTCATCTTTGTATCCAAACTCAGCAGCATCACTCATTTTGCAACTCTCTCCTAATAATTGGGATTTGATATGTGGAATGGATGGTAAATCTGACTGTTGCTCTTCTTCCTTCTTGTTGCTGCACACTGCAACTTCAATAAATTTGCTAGAGCTGGCTTCTGATAATTTGCTAGAATCACTCGTAGATTCTAGTTTCTCTATGGTGACATCGCTAATGCCAGCTGGTGTATTCAGACCCTGTGTTGACTGTACTTGTTTAATGCCATGTTCATCTCTTTCCTGCTTAACAGCAGCATTGGTAGACGAAGGTAACTCATTTGAAGATGATGAAGATGGCGAACTATCTCTATCCTTTCGCCTTACAACTTTGACTTTTTTAATGACTCCTCTCGTCCATGGACTTTTTCGTCTCCTTCTTATCTGTTTCTTTGTTGACTCTCCTTGTTTAATGCAATGTTCATCCTTTTTAATGTCCTCCTGAATAGCTTTCCCAACATTAGGGGAAGAGACACTTTTCAGACTACATCCTTCTGGCTTAACAGCATTGGAAGACATATGAAGACCACTTGAAGATAATGAGCTCTCTCTATCCTTTGGTTTATAAGCTTTTACTTTTTTAATGACTCCTCTCATCCATGAGCTTTTCCGTCTCTTTCTTACTCTGCGCAAAGGATCTTTTCTATCAAACTTCTCAACATGTGCATAAGCAGACTCCATTGCCTCAGAATCTATGTTCAAACAGTGATCTGATCCAACCTGTGCTTCAGAGCTCACTTTGGTAAGACTAACAGATGACTTCTTACTTTGAGATTTTCCATTCTTTTTAAACTTCTGTGAAACTCCTGTCCCTGCAGAACTACTTGTGGTGGGAGTCTCAAGTCTCCTTGGTTTTCTTTCAACTGATTGTCCAGCTCTTTTAACCTCAGCAAACCTGTCAGATTTTTGCACTCTACTGCTGTTCTTAACTTTTGATAGTTTGTCACTTTTGGAGTACCCAGGCTTCACTGAACCACCACTAAGGTTTGCATAGGCAGAAACAATTTCTCTTGCCTTTTCAGGACTTATTGGCTCTTTCTTAGGACTAACAATTTTATCTTTATCCAGATGGGTCTGACCAAATGGTCTGTTTTTCCCTTCATGTGGTAGACTCTTAGTAAACGGAATTTTGCTCATGCGCTTTAACATTGTCAAGTTATCCGAGCTTAGTTCAGTGTTCCGAGTTGATTTTGCCAACTTCTGATTGTACACAACCTTTTTACCTGACTTTTTAAAGATTGGTTTTGCTGGATATTTCCTTTCAATGTCCATGTTTTCCTCGACTCTTTGTCCTCCTGACATTTGAACAAAATGTGATAAATCTGCTCTCATTGTATCAAATATATTCCCAACTGGTTTCCTCTCGTTGCTATTTGACTTCAATTCTTGAGGTATTGGATCCTCACTTTCTGTTAATCTTGATTTAGGTTTTCTTCCTCTTTTCTTTTTCCCCAGATTAATGTTTGCGTTGGCATCTTTTGTGTCAAAGTTGCTAGCTGATGCTGTTGGTCCTTTCAACTTTTTCCTATGCATACTAACATTTGATTTTACATCAGCTTGTGGAAGATTGTGCTCTTTGAGCAACTGCAACTGAGAAATGTCAGAAATACCTAACATTTTTAAAAATGTTACTTTGTTGCTCACTTTATCATAAACAGTTGAGATAAGCTCCAATCCCTCTTTGGTGGGACTTTTCACAGCCTCTTTTAGATACTTAAGCAAGCAAGGACTTACACCTTTCAAACGCTTTCTTTTCCTCGCAAGGTATTTGTGTTGTGTCATTTTCTTCTTAAATTTAGAATCACGATTACATTCATCAGTGATTTCCTGAATACCAAAAGACTCTGGTGAAATTGCTACCTTTCCACGCCTTTGTTTCTGTAAGGCAGCCTTCAATGTTTGTAATTTTCTCTTTCTGTGCTCAAGTAAGCTGCTCTTTGCTTTTGAAGACGGTGATGAGGGAGTCCTCTTCCCAACTTGGTGTATCAAACCACTGCTTCCAGAGTTTTCTTCTGATCGTCTTGTAATAGAACCGCTTAATACAGTATTGATATCTGGTGTGGGTGACCAAAACCCTGAAGTGGTGTTAAGTCTCTTAAGTTCAGTGGTGCCTATAGGATTTGCTCTTGACACACCATCAGAACTGCTTTGTGCTGGACTTGCATTCTGATCAGTACTGGCCACCCCTGATAACTGTAAGTTTTGAACCACTTTAGTAGCTAATTCTTTAGACTTGGAAACTTGTGATGCTTGCCAGGCTACTAAATTATCAGCCTGTTTTTTGGGTCTCCCAAGTCTTTTTCTCTCCAATAAAATGCTACCATCTGGTGACAATTCAACATCCACTTTACTGCCAGGCTGATGTTTTCTTGGCCTCCCAATTTTTTTCTTCACCAAGCTACCATCTGGTGAAGTTTTAACATCCTCTCTACCGGGAGGCTGATGTTTGAAAGCAGTCCTTTGGAGGCTTGATGTTTCAGAGCTTCCGCCAGACTGCACTCTGATTTTATTTGTCTGAGACGTTGAACCAGCAGATTTTAACCTGCTTTTTCTCTCTTTAGTCAGTGAAGACTCTCCAAAACTGGGTGACCAGAACCCCCCTGTGGTTTTGAGCCGTTTAAGTTTCCAAGATTTACCCTTGCCTATCTCAGAGACAGCTTCACCCTTCAGATCTTCAGAAGTATTGAAAGGTTCCACAGATGAACAAGAAGCTGGACTGTTATCCCTTGACACTTTTTTACTAATCCGGGAGCTCCTAGAAGTAGGGTCATTGAACTCTGGTGTAGCTTGAAGTCTCATGATTTCCATAGGAATTTGACGTCTACCATCTACTAATTTCTTTTCATTTTTAGAACCTTTTGCCCGGTCTAAAGATGAGACTGAGCCTGGGCTGCTGTCTCTAGAAATGTGTTTACTGACACGAGTGCCTGACACCTTGATGTCAAAAGCTTTGAACTCATGCCTGTTTTCAAGCCGCTGAAGTTCTGTTGGGCGAACGAATCTTCGTTGTTGTTGCTGCTTTCGATGTAAAATTTTTGGGTTTAGCTTTGCTTTTTTAGCCTTTGTTGGCTTCTGGGTGTGTGTAGTAGTGAGATCAGTAGTGTGACTAGAGCCAGCTACATCAGGGTGTGTGTTCAATGATGAACTGTTTGTTTTTTGAGTTTGTTTGGAAGACTGAAAGCCACTGGTTGTCTCTGATTGCTTGGTTTCCTTAGGAATGAGGTCTTTACTTTGAAAACTTGCTCTGTTAGAGATTTTTCTTTGTAGTTTATGCCATGCTCTTTCCCCTGCAGCATTTGACTTATTTCTTGGTGTCCCAACAGATGACACTGACTTCTTTGTGGTCCCAACTGAAGTTGCTCTGGGTCTTTGTGATGTCTCTGGACTTTTCCCTCTATCCTGACCAAGTGCTGAAAAGATAAAAAAAAAAGACTTGTTAATAATTTGTAGCAAACACATAGCTCAATCAAAAGTACTGCAAAAAAATAGACATTGATAAAACCAAAATTCAAAGAGTGACGCGTCAAAGAAAGTTAAAAAGAACAAATTGACTGTCATGTAAGATCACACAGAGAAATGATTTTTTATCTACAAGCACCCCTGATCTTTGGAGGGAGGTGGAATCTAGGATATCATATCTTATTAGAGTTTTGCATGTTAAAAACCCTTGGAAGTCAAATTTTATTTATTATGTAAGGTTTTACAGTGATATCAATACAATGGGGTTATTTAAGCGCTTATCGTTGATTTAATTTTGTTTCAGTCTTGAGGGTTTAAATGTATAAAAGGACAAGTCAACATATATAATTTTTTATAGTTCATATAAATTTATTCATATTCTTTTGTAAAGCTTAATTTCTTTGAACAACTCTTGATATTTCCTATAAGTTCTTCATTCAACCTAAGGCCTGATGTGTGGGAGTACCACGACAACCTAAGGTAACCTTTTAAAGTTGGTTAAATTACAAATAGTTTATGAAACACGCTTTACTGTGCACTCTAGAATCAAAAGATTCATTTTCTTTGATATTTCCTTAAGCTATACAACATCAAAGATGTCTTTGGTTTTTGTACATCTGAAGTATTTTTTTTCTTCTTATTTCACTCAAATTAAAACATTCTGTGTAAGAATGTTGTTTGATTGAGAAATCCTTTTCACATCCTAAACAGAAAGGTTTTTCTTCCTGTGTGTTAATGGAGAGTACATTATTTTCAAACTTGTAAAGACTACACAATCTTTTCTTGTGAGCTGTAATTTTAGTTTGATGCAATGCAGTTAATTTGTTTTTGCTGCTTCTGCTTCCCAATTGGAAAGGACATATATTTTCTTATTGTTATTCTTAAATCTGTGTGAAATGTTTTTGGCTTAGTATCAAATTAATGCAAAAAGCAAAAGTTTTTCTTTTTGAACCAGAGAATTGATTTTCAATTTTGGGTTCTTTGAGACACGAGAGAGAGTCAGAAAGGTTAACGAAGTAAGATTTGTTTGATTGTCAAAGTGTATCCTGTTTAACTGTATCCAGAGCCATTTTAAAGACAAATAAAAGTGCTTCCTTGTAACCTGCTCTCACTTTTATTCTCTTTTTTTTTTTACAATATTTAGACACTAATTCCCATGAACCTGGGGGGGAAATCCCCAGGTACCTTGAGAAAATTATTTTG
Source organism: Clione limacina (assembly GCA_032362205.1). Taxonomy (NCBI): domain Eukaryota; kingdom Metazoa; phylum Mollusca; class Gastropoda; order Pteropoda; family Clionidae; genus Clione; species Clione limacina. The sequence goes on along the minus strand of JAUUEB010085396.1, from coordinate 1,515 downwards.
GAAAACAGGGAATATCCCCAGGTACCTGGGGTAAATCCCTAGGTATCTTGGGAAATTTCTTAGTCCCCTTAAAAACCATGTGGGGGGAAAATCTCCAGAAGGTAAAAAAAAATTAAATAGAAAATACCCAGAAATATCTTAGAAAATCCCAAGTCCCCAGGGTAATCCCAGGGTTATCTGGGGGAAAATCTCGTTCAATTTTTTAAATTTTACTCCCAGACACTCCTAAGATAGCTATTACATGCACCATCAAGCTTCTATTTTCCCCCAGGCCCACTTTACATACTTTTAAGGTGCACTATTTAACTTCCATATTTAAAAAATTGACATAGCTCTGGAATTCACAATTTTTCTTCTCCCAGACCCCCTTAACATAACTCTTTAATGTACCATTAATATTAAGCTTCAATTTTTTACCCAAGTTCGCCTTGAAATAGCTCTAAGATGCATCAATTAGCTTTTATCTTTATCCCCCCCCCCCCCCTTTACATAGCTCTAATGCACAATTTGGCTTTCATTTTTTTCAAAAATTCTCCTTTTGAAAATAAAACAGATTTTTCAGTTTTTATGTACAACACCGTTCAAAATCTTGGGGAAGCTTTTAAAGTTGCCAAAAAGGGAGGGGGGGGGGGGGGGGGGATATTTTGCAAGAATATACACCCCTTATTTAGTGTTAACCCAGGGCTGGAAGCGGAGCAGAAACTGCCAAAATCATAGGACCACATAATATGGAATGGACCTTTTGGATATTTTTTTAAGATTATCTTTCCTTACACAAACAGCAAATGATCTTTACAAAAGAAATGAAGAAACATTTAAATGAAAGGTTTGTTACTTGTGATTGAACACAGATTACAAAGTTGGGCTTTTTGTAAGACAAGAGTTACATCCGTATATAGATGTACCAATCAAGAAAATAATCTGAAAGCTTTAGTTCAAATGGGCCAGGTCCTGAAAACTGTCTTGACACATAAAGTTAACATAAATAAAAAATAACAATGATTCATTTTCAACATGTAATGTTAACTGTATGTTCCTGTTATAATTACATCTGTGATTTTTTATGCATGTTTATTTCTATTTTAGTGTACATGGAAGGATTTTTACACAATTATGCTGCGATTTGATGAAAATCTTGAGCAAAGCATTGACTCTACTCAAATGATCCTGTGCAGTTTCAAACAATGATGACTTACTTTATATCTTATATATATTTTACTGTATATTAATATTAATGATGGAAAGTTATAAAGTATGTCAAGATGTTATACGTTTTTTCTTAATAACAGGTTTTCAATTTTCATAAGTACAATTCAGTTGTTAAAATGGTCAATTGTCATCATTTGAGCTAATTTTCAAAGGCTTGATGTATAGAAAATGGTAAGTAACTAAATATGTCACAGATGTTAATTATCAAAATAACATCTGTTCATGTGGGTTTTTTATCACTTTACATAAATACAGGGTGACTGCCAGCTCTTGTAAATTTTGTTCCAGGGGGGGGGGGGGGATTTA
>JAUUEB010085285.1:0-15410 GCA_032362205.1 Clione limacina | reverse complement strand
TCACAGTCTGATCATATTGTCCTTTACCTGACATTGGGCCATTAAATAACACAAAATGTATAAAGTAGAAGTTGAATCAAAATGTTGATCGATCGAACTGACGAGGCTGAAAAGTATATATCTGTTGTTTATCAACTGGCAAGTAACAGGAGTGAGTGATTGGTCTGTCCTTCAAACATGGTGGACACTGGCCTTGATTAGCCACTCCAAAACGCTCATTTCACCTTCTGTCTTATTCTCAGTTCTGAGGACACTACCCTTTTCATGTCTCTCTGCTCTTCATTGTAGTGTTTAGTGGTGAAGTTGGCATTCTGACCTCTTATACCCTTCTTATCTTTTGAATACCATGGCAATGTTCAAAACACAAACAGTTAGAAGCAAATGTTAACTTTTTTGTATATTTTTCAACAGACATCTTTAGGAGAAAATAAAGAAACAATGAAGCAATTGAAGGTATGTGATTGTCATAGTTTTTATAAGTATTATTTGTGCCATGCTACCTTTTTTGTTTTCTTGTAAGACTGTTAGCACCTATTTACAATATCTTTATGAAATGTAAAGATGACAATTATTAAAAAGGGTAGAATATAAAATCTAATGGAGAAACAAATTGTGTGAATCCTTTTTTTGAACATGAAGATTTTCAAATTTTTAGAGAATAAGATGGAAGAAAATACATTATAGAGGGGTAGAGGTATGAACAGTAAGAAATATCACCTTTGAGAAAAGTAAGGTTTAACCAGTTGTTCAAATTTTCTTGATAAAAAGTACTTCTATCAGCTTTTTGTATTTTTTTGTAGTTCTTTGTTCATTATACATCAGAAACTGATCAAGCCCATTGAATGTTCAATCTGTCTCAATCCCTTATTTGTCTGGCATTATTAAATTTTCAAGATTTTTCTCCAACTTTCAGAATGAATTTGCAAACTTCAAGGCCAACAATTCTAATCCAGTTCATCAGCAACCACCACCACCCCCAATGATGCCTGGACCAATGCCTCACATGTTCATGCAACAACCCCCAAGGCCACCCTACCCAGGCATGCCAGTTCAAGGTCCCATGATGACACCTGCCACATACAGTTACTTAATGAATTCCCCAGTTCCACAACATCTAGGTCCAGGGGGTCCTCAATATAGGCCATCAGGTCTCCCAGGTGCTCAATCCTCTAGTGTGGGTAAATTCAAGGGACACATGGAGGATGACGAGGAAGAAGAGGATGACATCAACAGTGCTGATGATTCAGCTGCCTTGTTTGCAGAGTATTATGATCCAGATTTCACCCAGTATTATACGCCTGATTCACATATGAATATGCAGGTTAGTTAAGTACATTTGGAATTTTAACTTACTTCAGTTATCCACTTTTTCGTTTACTTCAGATACCATGAACAAAGATACGGAAAAATGAAATGTGAATATATGTTAACTGGAAGAAAATAATTTATGATAAGTTACATGTTGTCATCACAGTGTTATGGAGGAGATAAATGCCCTCTATGAAATGCAATATTTCTGCAAAAAAAGTGCCATATTATATACAACAAGAATGAAATAATCATCAACTCAAACTTTACGAAATTGAAATCAGGAATTTTGAGTTTATGGGTCAGATTGATGAAATCTTGCAATGTTTATCTGAAATGTTTCCCCTTTTCTTCAGGATTGGTCTCTAAACTCTCGGCCTACTGTGGATCAATCTCCTAGTATCCCTATGCCTCCTCCTCCTCCAGCAGCTTTGCAACCCAGGATGCAGATGCCTCCACCAGGTTACTTTGCATCTGCACTCAGAGGACAATCTCTGCAATATGGTGGAGCTTCTCAGAGCCCCAACAAACCCATGACTATAAAACCTGGCTTTTTCACACCACCTGCATCTGCTTCAGAAACAAACCTTGGGGTAAGCTAGATGGTAAAATTTTTGGTAAAACACACTTAATTAAACACTTCATGCGATGTAATGTAAAAAGAAAAAATGATATATCCCATAGAAATAGATTTATTAGTAGTAAAAGTTAAACATTTACCAAATAGGTGAAAGGTCTCGGGAGCTTTTGTTGATCATCCAGTCAACTTCATCAGCTTGAACTGTTTGTCACATGACTTGACGATAACAATTGGTCACATGACAAAACAGCTTGGTAGATGCGGGCAGAATGTGTCATTCCCTCCCTTGGTTGAGGTTTTCTCCTGACTTGTTTCGCTACTTATATCATTATTGTCATTGTATGTTATTGTTTCTTATTTGCTATGATTTTTTCAATAATATGAGTTATTTAATGTTTATTTTTATACAAGGTGTTCATAAAGAGCATTTTGGATAAAGGACTCAAAGACCTTACAAATGAGGTGCAACTTGGCAATCATTCCCAGGAAATATTTTTTCCCCTTTCTTGAAGATGGGCCTAAGCTCAGCTTCTTTCCATGTATAGGGTAAACTTACCCCCTGAAACAGTTCTATCAAATAGAAGTTTTAGGGGCGTGGCAAGTTCATTTGCTATTTCCCTGAGGACTCTTTAATGAAGTCCATCTGGATTTGGGGACAGTGACATAGTGTCAGCCCCTTCTGTCTCATAGTGTTTTAACACTATAGGCTGTTAAGCCTTTGACCTTCTCACTTGGCCTCAGACTTGTCTAGTTAAAATGTAGGAGCATGCACACCACAATCCTCTGATAAAACGCCAGTATTTGATCATGTAGAGTATACACTCAAGATCAAGATGAATCTTATAGAAAAGTAAAAAGTTATGACAATTTCTTCAAGCTGTTATGGACTCTACATTGCAAACACCACACCGTAACGCCGCCAAGTTTGTCCCTAAATTGTTTGGACTGTTTACAATTTATTAAATCAGATTGAACTGATGATAACTTAACTAAAAACAAATTGGGCTTGAAATATAAAAATGTGTAACTTTTAGAAAACATGTATCATGGGTGAAAGACTTCTGGCACTTAAGAAGTGTTTTTTGTTATCCAAGCATATTGTGACCAGTGATATATATTGTATATCCATCCCTGTATGTCCATCCCTGTTCAAACCCAGAGATGGCTGTTTGTTCAGAATGTGAAAGGTTTTTGTAAACTAGTTTATATATTTTATTATCTTAACTCAGGCAACAGTTGTCAGTGGTGGAACTCCTCCTGCAACACAGAGTGCTCCTCAGTCAGCCATCTTAAGTACTGGAACCCCTGGCCAGAAACCTGGTGTCACAGGTAAGAACTGATTTGACTGGATTAGAATGTTTGGTGATGTTTATAGATTTGACACTGTATGTTAGGATATTATTATTGCAGTACTCGTTGCTTGAATTGGCTAGCGCGGTACTAATTTTCTATGTGGTCAAATGCCCTTTTGTAGGAAGTAAACATGATGTCTAAAGCACCCCTTGAACAAAGCAATTCAGTGTGACTTTAACTTCATATAAATAAGCAATGGAAAAATGTTTTTACATTGAAGTGCCAATAAAGTTTCCTGTGTCACGATTGACGATCTGCAAGCAGAATTGCTTGAACCAGGCAGTTATTTCTGAATGCAGTGGTTTACCGGAGCTCCATACCCCTTTCCCTCTTATGGTAATCAAAGACCAGATTCAGTGTAATGACAAGTGACTATAAGACTGAGGTCAGAGAATGTACTTTTTAAAAGCTCTTTTAGCTATGTGGCTTCTTATCAGTCTCACTTAATTGTTTGAAATTCTTATTGATATAAGAGGATAGCTGGTTCAGAGTTTGTGTGCCACTCTGTACCCACACATGTCTTATGTTTCTTTAGTTCAAGTTTTAAATTAGGTGAACACGTGGCAAAGCTTTTTGTGATCATTCTGAAAAAGTATTGTCTGTATAGAATTTGGATATAATGTCCAAATATACTGTGTCTTTTTGTACTTCATTTGGGTTTCATTGATAATATCTTGGTACAAATAATTGATCAATTTTAAAAGTTTTTGTAACTCACTTTACCTTGCTTCATAGGGATTTTGTGGGCCTTGTATTGTTTTAGATTCTACTTGCAACCCTTTTAAACTATTTAATTAATGGTTCATACAGATTCTTTGGCACCCAAGACTGTCAGTTTTGGCTTAGGTGGAACACCCAGCATCACCACAAGTACATCACCTGCAGCGACAAAAACCCCAGATAGTAAAGAACCAGGCAAAGCAGTTTTTGCTGGATTCACCTTCTCTACAACACCAAATGTAGCACCAGCTGATGGCAAAGAGAGAGCAAAAGTTGAAACACATAAAAACACTCAAGGTAAGAATTTATTTTGCTCATTATTTAACTATGATATCCTATTTTAAAGCAGCATGTGTATAAAGTATAAATGTTGAAAAATAAAACAAAAATAAATGGCTTGGTGAGGTGGGCTTGGTTGTAGAATTGCTGGCTGTTTTTGATTGCAATGTTACCCTCTGACTGTTAGATTATTTTTACAGTTGTTGTTTGTCTGATGATATATTTGAGTTCTTTGATTCAAGTGGGTTTACTAAATTTATAATTACTAAAATGTAAATAATACAAATTTGATTGAATCAAATTCGCTAAGAGTGCATGATTTGATGCATGTATATAATATTGATTCACCTTTTTTTTTGAGATAATGCACAGAGTATTTTCAAAAAAAGGGGAATCAAAATTATAATTACTTAAAATGGAATCAATAATATTGATGAAGTTAGAAGCAGTTGTTGTTTGTGACCTGCTTGTGCCTTTTACTGAGTAGAATTGTGTTGAATTAATTTTCTTATTGATTATTTCATTTTAATACTTGTTAGTGTTAGCACATTATTTCATAAAATGTCTGCTATCAATATTCAGTAAACCATATTAAAACATGAAATATCAATAAATCAAAAGCATTCCAAAGTTCTATTTTTCTTTGTTAATAAGCTGTTTCAAAACCAAAATGCTTTTTTGTCAAAGCCAAAAAATTGATTTTGTCCTTCTTTGTCTTTGGTAATGAATATTCCAGAACAGAAATGTTTCCCTCATTTAACCAAAAATAAAAGGAATCTATTATCTTGAAATAGAGTTTGTCCATTTTCTAGCTTCTATCTTCTTTGATATTATTACAGGTGCCACTGGTGATGCCCCCAAACCATTTGCAGGCTTCTCTCTAACTAAACCTGCGGCAGATACATCAAAGTCTGGTAAGCTGTGCAGTTCTGTGCATTACTTTTATGGTGATCATGAATAACTCTTTTTATGTTAATTGTCGATAAAATATAAGTATAAGCCATGTTGAATATAAGGCCGTTTCAAAGACTTACATTATTTTATTAATCGGATGTCATATCAAACGCATCTTCTTAATAACCTCGATGTGGGAAATGACATGCCAGAAAGACTTGAAATTCCAACACAGGCAGAACTAGATTACAAAAAATTAGCTTGCACTTGGAAGTGAAAGTTTGATTTAAGGGCCTTATTACCTACATAATATCATGTAGTAACCTAGTCAATACAATGTAGCCTCAAAGAGGATAACAAAAGTTCACAATTCTGTGATTACAGCAAAATGATTTTCACCTGTGCTGTGTTAATATGAATTAGAATCAAAATGAAAATGAAAATCCTTTCAGAGTTATTGATCTGGTGTAGAAATACGCACATTCTCCCCTAATTGGTGGAATCAAGATTTAACTGTAATTATTCTCAATCATCACATTACATGAGCTTTGAAACAAAACTAGTTTTGTGCACTATTTTGTATGTGTTGTGAAATAAATATCATTTTCTCCTTCCAATTACATTTCAAACAAATGTATGATTGATGTTTATTGAAACTTGTGTTCTCATTTCAGTCACACCAGTCAAACCTCAGCCACCATCACCTAGTGTGCAAAAGCCCATGCTTGCCCCAAAGAGTCCAGGGAGTGGTGATCATTATGTGGATGAGTTTGAACCAAATGTTGATTTCAAACCAGTCATTGACTTACCAGACTTGGTGGAGATAACAACAGGAGAGGAGAATGAGAGTGAAGTAAGTGCTTATTATAGGGTTTATGTATAGGATCAAAGATGTTATTTCCTACTTTTGAGCTGTTATTGACTGCTTTGGTTTTCTTTTTATGTGTTACCTACCTACTCACTTCTATGTCAATGCCATACGCCCCTCAACAAACATCTAAGTAGAATAGGAGCCAAAACAGAACAGGCATGCCCTTTGTGTGGCTATTACCGTCAAAACAACTGCTGTCTGAGTATCCTCTAAGTGACTTAAGAAACACAACACCCCATATGAAACCTTGAACTGAAACTGACCTGCACTTACTATTACATGGCACTTGGCTGAAGGGCGCACTGCTTGTTCAATAACAAATAACATTTCTGCCTGCTTAAATCCATTCTTGACCCCTCCTGACATTTTAATGCTCTAACAGGCCCCAATTGTCTTTTTAGCTTGTTCAATATAATAGAAAATAAATTTATGACACTTTCCAAAAGTAATTGTTTTTAATAAGAACAGAACGATAAGAAGAAGAAGAAGATTGATTTTAATTGTGATGGATAGTTGCTCAATACATCTTTGTTAGTAATCAATTTTAATTGTTTGATAGTAATTAAGAACTAAAATATTTGTTTTTTCTTTTACTTCAGCTTCTGATGGACCGTTGCCGCCTGTTCAGATTTGATGCTGATACCAAAGCATGGAAGGAGAGAGGTGTTGGAGAGATTAAGATTCTGAAAAAGAAAAATGAAGTTAAATTTAGAATCATCATGAGGAGAGATCAGGTGTGTTCATTTGTTTTTTTATTTCTTCTTTTCTATTAATTAAATTAATATTTTTATTTTAGTTTTAATGATAAATTGAAAAATTACTAAATAAAGCTTTGATATGGGATACTTGATATTTTTAATAGATAGCTCATAAATTCATAATGGTGCTTCCACATGAGAATTATGCAAGGATTAAAAATTCGCTTCTTAAAAAACAAGAGCTTTAACTACTTTTCAAAAGAGCAGAGATATCTTCAGAGAACAAAATCAAAATTGAATATGTTAACTATCAAAAGTAGAAAAGTAACAAAATGATTCATGCAAGCATGTGATTGCACTTCCGAACAGTATGTTTTGTTATCAGATTTTAAAAAGATAATGTATCTACAATCAAATTGTTTTCCTCAGATCCTCAAGCTGTGTGCCAACCATATCCTCAATAAAGAAATGAAGTTGACACCCATGGCCAAGTCAGATAGAGCTTGGTGCTACTCAGCTCATGACTTTGCCGATGAGGAGGTTACGTTTGAGCAGCTGGCAGTCAAGTTTAAAAACGCTGAGAAAGCTAAAGCTTTACAGGAAGTGTTTGAAAAATGTCTCAGTGACCTGAATGATGTCAAAGGTTAATATTTTGTTCAACTTCTTATTTTAGATAATGTCTTAGATAAAACATTATGTTGTTAATTTTTTAAATATAACAAAAGTGTCAGTCTTGGACCCACAAAGAAGCCTAAAAAAGCTACATGCCCCAAATGACCATTTCCAGGCAATATATAGAACTTAGGGTATAATAAAAGGGTTATTTATTTTAAAAACATATATGTCCAAGCCTTTGTACCAATCTGAGATTCATTATTCTATCACAATATAAGATGAATTTATTGAAAAACAAAACAGTTTTAATTCAAGTTCAAAATGGAAGTTTAAATTGATTTAATGTCAAAGTCTATATACTTTGTCAGGATTGAATTCATAGACATTTTGTGATATCAATTGTACTCAAAGCAACTCCTTTGAATAATTTGTGTTCTCATTTTTATTCAAATGATGCCTTTATGTCTAAATTTATTCATGTTTGTTCCAGATTCTCCTGCCAAGACATCTGTGAAGCCCAAAGAAGAGGTTTCAGCTAACAAAACAGACAGTGTCAAAGTTGCTCCTACTGTATCTTCTTCAGAGGCTAATAAGTCTTTATCTGATCTCTTTAAACCTAAGGTTGGGAGTTGGGAATGTGCAGGTTGCATGATGCAAAACGAGGGTGATAAACTAAGATGTCCAGCATGTACATCACTTAAGCCAGGTTCCAAGTCTGAAGATCTCCAAAAACAACAGCCATCATCTGGAACAGGGTTAAAAATGGGCGCAGGTGGAGGATTTTCATTTGGAGCTCCAGCCAGTACAAACACATCCTCTCAGCAATCATTGGCTGACATATTTAAACCAGCTACTGGTAGCTGGGAGTGTGATGGCTGCATGTGTCGCAATTCTGCTGATATTGTCAAATGCCCAGCATGTAATACCATGAAACCAGGAGTCAAACCTGAAGATATTCCCAAAGATGCAGCAAAACCGGCCTCTGGAACGGGGTTAAAAATGGGCGCAGGTGGAGGATTTTCATTTGGAGCTCCAGCAAGTACAAACACTTCCTCTCAGCAATCCTTGGGTGATATATTTAAACCAGCTGCAGGTAGCTGGGAGTGTGATGGCTGCATGTGTCGCAATTCTTCTGATATTGTCAAATGCCCAGCATGTAATACCCTGAAACCAGGAGTCAAACCTGAAGATATTCCTTCAGATGCAGCAAAACAAGCCTCTGGAACAGAATTCAAAATGGGCACCGGTGGAGGATTTTCATTTGGAGCTCCAGCAGAAACACCTAATGCACCTGCTGCTGGGGGATTTTCATTTGGAGGTCCAGCTGCAGCGAGTGCACCAGCAACAGGTGGATTTTCTTTTGGAACACCAACTGCAACTTCAAATACAAAGGGAGGATTCACATTTGGTACCCCAGCTTCAAAGCCAGAAGCATCTTCAACCGGCGGATTTGCATTTGGAGCACCTTCTGTTAAACCAGACACAACAACTACTGGAGGGTTTAGTTTTGGCGCACCAGTCACCACAAAATCAGAGGAAAAGCCAGCAGTTACACCAGTAAGCAAACCTTCTGGAACATTTTCATTTGTAACACCTTCTGTTGTATCATCTGATAAAGCAGCACCAAAATTTTCTTTTGGACAAACACCTACTGGTGGTTCATTATTTAGCGCTCCTATTTCTTTTGGCTCACCACAAACATCCACACCAACATCTACTGCTCCAAAGGCTGATGTAACAAGTTCATTTGGGTCTGCACCAGCAGGTTCCAATGGCACTCCAAAGCCTGGACTGTTCTCTTTCAGTACAGCAAAAGAACAGCCTAGTGATCAAGGAGACAGTAAACCTAAAGCGAGTCAGTCGGGTGGCCTGCTTGCTCAATTACTTACCTCTGATGAATCCTCAACTGTAAAAGTACCTGGGCTACATACAACAAAACCAGCAGGTTGGTTGAAATTTAAATTGTTTTGTGCTTTTTTTTGGGGGGGATGGGAAATCGATATCCATTTTTGCAATATACATGTATTTTAATTACTGAAGGAAACTAACTGGTCAACTAGCCAGTTGCACCCATCTTTTCTTGCCACATGGCCATACCAACGAAGCCTACCCCGGCGCATTAGCTCTGTAATAGAGGTGACCCCCACTTTGGACAGTAGCTCTACATTGGAGAATTCAACTCTTCAATTTATTTTTTATTTAAAGATTTTGGTGCTTCCTTTAGCCTAACTCGTAACCACTATCCCTCTTAGGAGGTAGCATTATATATTAATTATAGCATAAAGACTTTTACGTGTTGATAATTTGACCAAAGGTGAAACGATAATAGGCAAGCTTGTTGATTTAAGTCAATGCAATATAAGATTTTGTTCATATTTGTTCTGCTTATTTCAACCAATTTTTGCCTTTTAATAATTATTGTTGCTTTCTCAGAACTAATTAACATGTTTTATTTATTAAATCTCAATTAACTTTTGCATTTGATCATTCATAAAGCAAGGTTATGGTCAATAGGTTTAAACTTAATTTTTGTTTCTAATCTAAAAATTGTGTTTGGGGAGTTGAGTTTCCTACTGTGTATGTATTATTTTTTGACTACATTTCTTTCTCAAGATTCAACATCAGGATTCAACTTTGGTCTGGCAGCTAAACAACCATCTACTAAACCGTCCCTGTTTGGAAGCTCATCATCAACACCCAGTAGTCAGAATCAAGGTTTCCAGTTTGCTATGGCCAAATCACCTGCACCTGCTAAAAGCCAAACTCCACAGGTTGTGCCAGGATCACCAGAGATTGACGAGCGTGGCATGTATATCACCAAAGATGGAGATGACAGCCACATCCATTTTGAACCTATTGTTGCTTTGCCAGACAAAGTTGAGGTATGTCCAAGTATTCATGTCCAGTTCATTGCTTAGTTCTATGATTCTTATGGCATAAGTTGTTGACTATTTTGCTGAATTATTCAACAGTTTCATAACAATAATTTAATATTAATTATCTAGATGGTTTGACAGCCTAGCCATGCATGTCTCTGCTAGACATATGACCACAGTGGTATTTTTAAGAATCAGGGTGCTCATGCAGTCTGGACATTTTTTCAAATTCAAGGCTTGAAAAGTCTTGAAAAACCCATGTTTTTTAACATCAAGTCTTGAAAAGGGAAATTGGGTCTTGAAAATCGTTAATGGATGTGGGCAACTCCTTAAGAATGTTAGCATAGAGGTGCGTGTGAGTTAAGTTAAGTGCCAGTCAGTACTAAAAATAGATTTAATGTGTTGAACTAGAACTCAAAAGTTGACTGACTTAAAAGTAAAGATGTCATCAGCTTTAAAAATAGATTTCTTGGAAAGAGACTTTGTGGCTAGATATTTTTGCCCAGAAAAAGTGATAGAGGACACATTTTTAGGGCATATTTCAATCCACACACATCATATGATTCATTTAGTAATCAGTATTTTTTATTGGTATTAGTGTGTAGTTTAATGTGTTCTCAAAATATTACAAGAGTTATTTTATGCGTAATTTTATCTAAGCTTTATAGCCTATTATATATTATTTTTGGACCTTCACCTATCTATGTATGACCCCTCCTCCCTCAAAAATCTACTTCAAATGTTAATATAAAGCTGAAATTTTGGCTACAGTATAGATTAGTTAAAAGCATTTACCCATCCATTTAGGTATCATCTGTACCTTAAAATATTCTAAGAATAAAACAAAGTGCTCACATTTTTCAAAAAAATAATTCAGATGGACTTAAATCATTGTATGGTTTGGGATTTTTTTAAACTTTCTAGCTGTGATTTTTGTTGAATGTTTATTGTTACATTCAGAAACATCCTTTATTTATCAAATTCGTCCTTATATAGTCCTTGAAAAATCTTTTGTGTTCTTTTTATTGTGCAGTGAAAATATTAACATAATTGTGGGACATATGTCTGAAATCTGATGGGTCTTGAAAAAGTAAAAAGAGGTCTTGAAAAAGTCTTGAATTTTATTTTCAAAAATGAGTGAGCACCCTGAACATACCATGTTATGTTCCTGATCCATCAGCCGCCTGAGCTTTTGAGCTATATACATATGCCTTAATTTTAAAGATTATGATCACATTTTTGAAAAATGAAATTTTTGCTATACATGGTAGAAAAATTGTTAAAATATCAAACTAATGGACTAAAATTGTAATTTTCTTAAGAAATATGACATTAATTATTCTTTGGTTCTTGTAACAATTTTTCCTCAAAATTCTTGTCAAACTTTCAAAGTCAGTCATTTATATGACGCACAAGTCAATATAAATATTTTTCTTGGGATAACTACTGGAGATAACTTACATATGTTGTATTTAAGCACATTTTTGACAAGGAACTAACATTAAGAGCCTTTTATAGTAGAGGATTGATAGTAGTGATTTGAAGTTCAGGCTTTAAACATACTTTTGTGTTCCAGACAAAAACAGGCGAGGAAGATGAGTTGACACTATTTGAGGGCCGGGGCAAGATGTACAGATTTGTCTCTGGAGAATGGAAGGAGAAAGGTGTAGGTGTGGTCAAGATCTTGGAGCACAAAGAAACAAAGAAAACCAGACTTTTAATGAGAAGAGACCAGGTAAGATGTGGTTCTGGGGTAGAATTTATCTTGGGATAGACAACACATATTTCCTCACTTCACCCAGCTACCAAACTAGACAGTATGTATTTGTAAGACCGGTGTCAAACACCCCCCACCCCCGTAGCTGCTTATCAATTTCCATGCCAAAACACCATACACGCTCTTTGCCACTTGTGTACGTCACAAATGTCGGCATAGAAAACGATAAGCGGCTATGAGGTTCGAGTGACTTTTTCTGTGTGGCGCCAGCCTTAGATTGCTTTGTATATTTACTCTGAAGCTTCGATGGTTCAGGTGTGTCCCGTTATGGCCTGTAGTGTTAATAAACAAGGATATTGAAAAATCTTGAAGCATCTTGTTTTGAGAATAATTAAGCTTTAAATAAAATAAAATATAAATTTCAGTGAGTCAGGCAATGTACTACATAGATGCTCTCTTTTAGTGATATAAATGTAACCTGAATTTTACACCATATCCACAGCTAGTTTTTATTGAAATGGATAGGTGACTTTTACTTATTCTGACATTAAGTAATAACAGAACAACTAGTGTTATTTTCTATCATACCCCTCTCTACTTTTATCAATAATGAATATCAAATTTTATCTTCATAGGTTTTGAAAATATGTTGCAACCACCGGATTGACCCAACAATCAAGCTAGAGCCAATGGCCAAAACAGAAGGCAAAGCCTGGACTTGGTTTGCCACAGATTTCTCAGAGGATGAGGGCAAAGTTGAACAAATGGCTCTCAGGTGACACAGACTTTTTGTTTTTATTAATGATCCAAATGTCTAATGTCATGAAGTGGTGACAGTAAGTTTCTTTGGGCATGGTTTTTCATAGCCAAAATGGCTAAAGAGGCATACTATTTATTTAGATCATACATTTTTATCTTTTTATCAATGATTTTCATTTCTAAATGAAAAATCTTTGATAGAAAGATACAAGTAAATTTTTCTTAGAAATCTGCTTTTATTGTTTAGCAAAAAATAACTTTTAATAATGTGGAAGACAATTAACTTTTCAAGACTCCTGTAACATTTTTTTTTTCATTTCAATGTCATCACAACATTTTTATGAAAATGACTAATGTCAGCTAGAGAGGTACATGTCTTCTACATTGTTGAATATCTAATGTCAAGGCAGGTGAGTTTCAGAGTGATGGCATCAATTTGTCATAACAACCATGACACAGCTAATATTTTTGACATTTGTTATAATCTCTAAAAGAGGTTATATGAAAATGAGAATCAATTTTTGCACAGAATTAATATATATTACCCTTGTGATCTTTTCAGGTTTAAGAATGCTGAAATTGCTGGAAATTTCAAAAGGGTGTTTGAAGACTGCAAGGATAAAGTAGTAGTAACTCCAACCAAATCACATTCTGCCACAGACTCAAAAAGCCCTGAAATTGTAAAGAAAGAACTTTTTGCAGGTACTTGTCTTGCTTTTGGTTTTCATTCTCTTTACTTTAGTGTTTAGTTAATTGGACATTTGTGTACAAATCACCTTCAATCAGTTTTTGTTTTATATAATCTCTCTAAGATTTTGTTTTATGATGCATCAAATTACCTCTGAGACAATTGACAATCAGCAGCTGATCGAGTCATTATCGTGAACCGTTTTCATAATTTTCCGCTAAAATATCATAGCTTTAAGGTTTACCCGATCACCTAGGAGCCGGAAGTGTTTACTCTATATGTTTTTCTTCTTCATGCGTTGAGCTGGTTGACTCAGCATTGAGAGGAGCTTCGAATTCTATGGTCCTCTTATATGGAACAGCCTTCCAAGGGAACTAAGAAAAATCAATGATTTTTAACGG
This sequence comes from Clione limacina, assembly GCA_032362205.1. Taxonomy (NCBI): domain Eukaryota; kingdom Metazoa; phylum Mollusca; class Gastropoda; order Pteropoda; family Clionidae; genus Clione; species Clione limacina. The sequence goes on along the minus strand of JAUUEB010085285.1, from coordinate 1,651 downwards.
GATTTATTCTCGACATGACACTCAACGGGACCACTGTGAGACCTCCCAGGGTAGGAGGTCACCCCTGAGTAAGGGGCCCCTTCTTGCAGCGTCCGGCAGTGACCCCTAGGCTTTATAGTTTAATTTATTTTTCATTTGATTTTTTTCTTAGTGACGTTCTTAGATGGGGATGACTTGAGGGAGGGGCGACTAGGGTGGATATTGTTCTTCTACCATGACCACTCTTTTTGGCCTCCCCCATCATACTCCCTGACAACTGACTCTAAATAATCTGTGATATTTTTGATGTAGATATAATGTATTACATATATCTTTATTTTAAATGTATAAATTTGCATAATTAATATTAATATGTATAATTTACTTTTTAACTGTATTCTATGACAATTTTAATCCTTTGATTATGCCATTTTAAACTAGATAATTGTGAATGTTATGCTGTTACCTTTGTATGTTTGGTGAGAGATTGTAAGTGATATTTCTGTAACACGCTTTGAGCTTGGCACTGCTGAGGGAAAGCGTGCTATAAATTAAATTATTACAAGGTTGCCACATTCTACAGCCCTCTTGAGGAGGGTCTTCTAAAAAAAAAACAGCCCTCAGTAGAGGCCTTTTCTGAGAAATAGCCCTCTTGATGAGGGTCTTAGCCCTCAGCAAGGGGTCTTCTGAGTAGAGGCTCTCAGATTTCTGTGGCAACCACTCAAATTATAACCATGTTTCAGATTTATAATACGGCCTGACACTGAGTCATCATCTATGGAATGCTTGTTATAATCCACATTGCATCTAACTGGGGAGGATGTGTGATGGGGTTCACTGCACAGGTGGGCAGATGACTTTCTGTCTCACCCACATAGATAGATTGACAGTCATTGCATCTAATTATGAGTATTTTTCTTACTTGACTTAATAAAAATTAAGGCAATTTGACTAAAAATTCTGTCTACTAAATCAAATTTTTGATGTCAACTTACAGGTCTGTTCTGGCGTTAGAAGCATATTTTATAACCATGACTCATGGCATATTTTCTTCTTTTTTTGAAAATGTGTGGAAGTATCAATAGTATGAAATAAATAATTTATTTATGTTGAACTAGTTGAGTGAACTGTTCTTGCCTGTTGTGGATAAGGTTGCAGGTATTTGTTTAAGGTATCTTCAGTCAGAACTTATGATCTTCTACTCTTCTCATGTAATGAATATGTGTATTACTTTGACTGCTTTTGGTTATGTTATTTATTGAAAAGGATTTCCATGAATAAACTTGAAGAATACATTCTCAGAACTCCTTGCTTTTTTTCACAGCCACTCTGCAACCTGCATCGGTGATCGTATGGTAGTGTTTGGAGGTTGGGATTTTCCATATTGCTATGATGACATCTGCATATTGGATCTGAGTAAGTTGATGTTTATCTTGAAAATGAACGCCTGTACTCTTCTGTAGTTATTTAAGGATACAATAAATTTTTTGCAGGTCTTTCTTTGCCAATTTTTGATACAGCATCTTCTAATCTGTCAAAAAAATTCAAGTATCTTGGTGTCATATAAACAGACATGGGTACGAAGCCGGAACTCATGAAGCCAGGACACATCACGAAGCCGAAGCCAGCATCTCAAAACATCACGAAGCCGGCTCTAAAAAATAACACAAAG
>JAUUEB010085174.1:0-15420 GCA_032362205.1 Clione limacina | reverse complement strand
TTGCCCAAGGTCGATTTTTATAAAAATAACGTTTTATCACTCGAGGGATCCTACTGAACAAGAATCAATAAAAAAAAAAACGTGGTTGCCAAAATTGCAAGGTTTGGCCTTAGACCGCTGGACTTAATGTAGATCATCAAACTATTATTACATTTGATTTTTACTTTTTTCAATGAGATAAATACAAAATATCATCATTTTTAGAGTGTTTAAAAAAAAAGAAAGGTTCAGTTATTTCTCAGTTTGTTTTTATTTTCACATAAATCTTTTTTTGATATTCACAAAGTAAACAATTTTGTACATCGAGTATCTCATAGCACTTGAAGGTCTGTACCTGTGTTAAAAAATGAAGAGTAAGCGATGATCACAAACAACGCTTTATGTCGTGTTTCTTTATAACTGACGTTACAACGAAAAGTTTAAAATAAAAACCTGATAAAAACAACTTCAGAGTAAGACATAATACTTAGTTTGATAGGTGATATGATATTGTTACCTTCTTGTCTACCTGCTCAAATACACCTGCAGTTTGAAAGAGTATCACAACCACATGCTATAACAATATTGTCAATCAAATGTTATAAAACAGAAATTCTTATCAACATCAAATAACAACGACTTTAATGCAAGTAGTATTAAGACACTGTAATTCATATTGGAATGATAATGTGCGTATGTATTGCTTAACTCAAAAAGTGTGCATTGATTTCTGAGTGTGTCTTGGACAAAGGATATCTGATTTGATCTTAAAATAGATGTTGACAATCTAATTATCGATAGTTTATCCCTCATAGAGTTCGTATTAGTTCAAATCATCTTGATATTAACCCGACTTATATGTCTCTGCTTGTATAAAATAATACTTTTAAGAACTCATCTTGTTCATGTTTCTCACTCCCCATTTTAATTTCTTAGGTTTTGTCCTGACCAAAGTGAACCAAACGTATAACAGGACCGTGCTCTTATACATTGTATATAGTGATTGTCTTATTTATATTATTCTAAGCTAATGGTTTATAGTTTGTACACAGCATTGAATAATATCATGCGAAGAGAGTATCATGATTTGTTGGGTATGATATATAATACAAAAGTAGCTATTTGTGGTTCATTAACGGATATAAATGTAATCACCTAATGGACTTAAACAAGAGAGGACTAAGGAATAGGGTAAACATAATATATAAGCCGAAGAGTTATCCGTCCTTTGCATGAGGCAGTTAGGTAATGATCAAAACTTATGAAAAGCTTATCTACGTACTGTTTTCATATCTTAACAACACACAAGTGATTAGCTTATCTTACTTCGTTCATGTTGTTGTTTATGTTTATCTAGATTATATTTGGTATGCACGCCAAGAGAACAGAGTAGGTGGGGATTTGAGTAAACTCAAAGCAAACGTCAACATTTAAGATAAGTGCAATAAAAAGATATGTGCACCGATATTACTATTTAACATTCATCGACCAAGAAATATAGTCTCGTACAATGCAATGAAAGTGCACGAAGATAAGACATAATTAAGGTTCACCCATCTGATGTGTTTGGAAAAAAATATCTTTACAACGTCAGTAATACTAGGGTGTTGAGAGGTTTATCTTCACCCCTAAGACTCAACCGAATTTAAATTGTAGTGATCCTCAGGATATATAGACACACAATTGTGTCTTTGCCCAAAAAGTCAACCTGGATGAATTGACCACTAGGGCTGACAAATTGTCGAAAAACCAACGTGCTCAGAATGAATGGTTGCAAATGAAAGGTGTTGCCGAGAAGATAACAAATATGTATTTGCTTTTACTTATTGATTCTCGCGTTGTGAGGTCAAGTTTGACACGAACGTCAAAACAAGCTCTCACCACTGACAAGGTCAACAAATACAATGGTCGTAACTTAATCTCCAGCATCAAAAGTTACTATAGCTTGACGAGAAGAATCAGATAAAACAGTTTTTAGTAACGGTGGGTCCCTTTTTTGTGAAAAAACGTCTTTTTGATTATGTGCTAAGCGTATATAGTAATATAAGGAAAAAAGCATTTAAAGTTCAGCTGACAATTGCCGTGCCTTATTTATCAGCATTTAATTTTAGTTAGTAATTTTTGTTTACCAGGAGTGTATAAAATCGATAAATTGAAGTCACCACATCATTTATGGTAAATTGACTCGTACGGGATCATGGAAGTGAGTTTATAAGATTAAATAACTGCCTTTTGTGAAAACACCCTCATTTACAACTCCTGTACGAATCAATTAACCATGGCATTTTTGTCAAACTATTTATTTAGGTTCCTGAACGTGTTTTATAACAATGTATTGCAAACACTAACATTTTGTATTACAATTTGGTCAATACAGAGGCATTGATATATTAGTTAGAATTACACCATTTCATAAGAACTCATTTACATGACCCCTGTACGCATCGATTAAAAAAAAAATTGTTGGCAAATTGTGTTTGAATGTTCCTAAAAGGGGTTTTAACAATATAATGCAATCAACAAACTGTTCATGGTAATTTGATTTGTTCAGTGTACATGCAAAGTAGTACTCACTCATGAAATGGTATATTTTTAACTAATAATCCACGGGTCATGGGCCCTGTGAAAATTCATTTACCATACAATTGTTTTCTATTGCTAGCTATTGTTAGAAAACACTTGAGCATCTTTGCATGTTTAAATTAGTAAATACTTTAGGCTATTACTGATGCAGACAAAGTTATACCACAGTTATACCATAGGATACAACAAATGCACAGTTTTTAAATATTATCGTTTTCCAAATAAAAAACGAAGAAGAATGTTATAATGAAAAACAATTCTAACAATTAACGCTTCATGTTTAAACAGAGTGCCGCCGAGAAAAGTATCAACTAAGGTCATAAGAAACAGTTTTCATCGATCGTTACCTCCCTTTGATGTTATAATTAAATATCTCTCTGTATCTTAGTGACTGAAAAATACTAAAATTGTGTAAACATTAGCTCTACAGACGAGGTAATTAGGTTCACAACTGAGCTTTTAAATGAATTAACACAGTCAGTGATTTCTATAATTATTATTCATTTATTATCTACTTATATAAAATCCATCGAAATGATGATTGCTGAACAACTCAGTTGAACATTATAGTTTACTTTAATCTTTTGCTTTGATACAAAACATGACGAAACTTTCAGAAAATACAATTACAGCAAGACGTTTCTTTTATCGAACACAATTATGTGTGTATTAGACATGTGACTCATATCTTTCCGACCATCAGTCTCGACTGTGGTCTTTTGTCCGAGGCTCTACAATATTGTATTACATAATGGTACACCCATGGGGGCACCAGTCACAGTTAAGTTAACCCTAACAGCTTATGACTTTGATATGTGTTGTGGAAACATGGGCGTATCTAGAACTCTGAAAAGGGCGACAAACTGAATATGTGCGCCCCCTCTCAGACTTGCTCCTCAACAACTTCACCCTACCTAAATCTACCATCCATACTAATACAACCATTTGTCCTTAGAAAAAAAATTATTTCTTCTCAAAAAGAAATTTCTTGAGAACGAATTAAAGAAATACCGTTTACAAAAAATAATTGATTTGACTAAAAATAACAACAATCAATTAAATGAGAGGTATAGTTTCATTTTTGTTTCAAATGGGTGGGCTGCAAAATGCCTGTTTTGTTTTTTTTCTTTTTTACGAAGTGGGTTAAATTTCCATCATTTATTTCCCCCTTTTCCCTTTTTCTATTTATTCGTTCTTTTGTTTATGTTGTCCTTCTTTTTTCTTTTTATTGTTACTCCTCAATTGCATCTCCTCCGTAAAGAAGAAGAACGAAAGAAGTGTCTGAGGCATTCCATGGTGTCCCCCTGGATACCCACCATTCATGATATAAAAAAACATTACCTGCGTATGTCCAACGTGTTTTATCCAAGTTGTTGGTCCAAGAGTTACCAGCTTTAGAGATTTATCAATGCACTACAATCTTTAAATAACAATATAATTAATTCAATGTCATTACGCTAAAACATAGGCCATATTTTGTAAAATTGATAATTTAGTGCTTTACGCTCTATTTGTAAAATACAGTATTATTTTTAATTAAAAAAAATATGAATCATAGCTTACACTCATCCATTCTTTTAAGATCGAAGATATTATAAGATAAGAGGACTTTATTTATCATCATATGCATATTATATACATAACACATAATGAAAATAATTCTGATCTGCAGCAAAACATATACAAACTTATCATATGAACACAGACACATTTAACCATACAAATGAATATCACACAAAAAGCACATAAAACACGAATTGAAAAAAAAGTGTAGGAAGTCATACCATGAAAAGTTCATAACTACAGTGTTTTATCAACATAATAGTATTGTAATGCAAAGGGTTGCAAAAAAAGTTGAATATCTTTTTATATTTAAGTCGCAGAGTAAGCGAAATGTATCAAGGATAGACCGCTAACTGGTGTCGCTTTGGAGTATGAAAGCAACCCAAGGTGACACCAGAAAGGGGTAACATTTTAAATAGTGCATTTTAAGTTTGTAAAATTAGTCAGTGCATTCTTTCGAAAAAAGGGAGGATAACTAGCTGTGGTCGGTACCGTGCTTAATTGTTCGCCCCCGGCCTCCCCCATAATCCGAAGGCAGGTGTCGGCCACAGCTATCAACTATAAAGGGAATATAAGAAGACAGTAGACCAATACAAAAAATGGTCACATAATTCAGTCAGAAGGAAGAGGAATAGGACTCATTTATCTATTGGTATTCATTGAACGTATTGCCGATGGAAAAAAAAGCTTTAATATAATATAGTGGTTCTAGTACGGATATACCTGTACTTACCCCTGATGGCATCAATTTAAAAACAGTTATAACCAGGATGATATTGATCCTTTATAATATACTTTAATATTTTTAAAACTCTTGGGCATAACTGTCATGAAGTGATTTCAATGATACATGACGACGTTTTGACAATACGTTCAAGACGATATTTGTCGTTAGCACTGCTGCAGCCATACTAGACAATAAATGCCTTTGTAAATATACTTTGAATTATAGCTGTGTAAAAGTTTACAAGTTTTTCTTGTTTCACATGAAAAGATTTAAGTCGTGTAATGAAATATAGACGCTGTTGGGCTTTCATGACAATCTGGTCAGTGTTTGAATCCCAATTAAGGTCATCTGAGATCTGTACACCCAAAAAGGTAAACGGAGTTAACATTTCAACTTCATCCCATTAATAATCAAAGGGGCAATTTCGAAAGGGTTCCCTCTAAAGTATTATATGATTGTCTTTGTCTATTTTACATTAAGCTCAAAATCATTCTGAGCGCACCAATCAACTAAATCTGAAATTTGATTCCTGTATTTCTGCTCAGATGTGTCAATCAGCACGGCAAAAAGTAGTGTCATCGGCGTATTTAATAACTGAACAACTAGGATATGAAGAAACACAATCTTTAGTAAAAATTACTGTACATAATTTTTGAGATTAAACAACCTTAGCTTGGGGCGTTCAAGTTTTAATAGTGATGGTTTCTGAGACAAATTTACCAGTCTTGACACATTATGTGCGACCAAGAAACAATTCTTAGAGCAAATATAATGAACAAAAAAAGTGTTTCAATCTAGATTCTGTCTAATAATCGAAAAAAAACTTGGATTGGACTGACCCGACACTATGAACAAAATCTGGCTCATAAAAAATTACTCTTCCTGCCATCATCGTTCAACAATTTGTTATATAATAATGAGTCAGAAACTAATTCAAGCTATATTATGATAGCTGTGTATTTTTCATTTTTATAAATTATGAGCGTTTTTTTTCTTACATAAGCTAGCTTCATTTTACAATTAAGAGCCTTCTTTTTCTTTCAAAAGCTATGAACTATGTCATTATTGCAACCTGGGGACGATCTCTTTGTAAAAACTCAAAATGCATTTTTAAAAAAAATGGTTTTCCAAAGTTTTCTTTGGAAAATCATAAACGCAACCCTATGCCCCAGCACTCAGGATATTTGATCTCATGTTGTATAGACCAACAGGTAAACACATTATTTTTGCTGCCAAAAATGTCTTACATTTAAACAACGAAGAAAATTGATTATAACATTCTCATCCTGGGTTATATTGCCAATAACACATTAAAGAGCCCATCCGTCGATATTTGTGGCACACTCATATAAGAAAAAATATCTGAACACAAACAAAAAACACGATCAGAGATAACCACAAACGGTTCAGAAAATAACCTGAACATGGAAAGTTCATGTTTAAAAAAGATCTGATACAACTTTTAATACCGCTTAAATTAAAGTAAATGTTAGAAAAGTGAATAGAAAAACAGATAACGGAGAACAATGATATGAACATCACAGCTTTTGAAGAAGAACAAAACAACGTTTTTGCATAGGAAATTAAGCAGTCAGTGAAAAAATACAAATCAAAGACATGAGTTTTAAATCATCATTACAATTATATAATAGTAAGCTACGATATCAATGATAAATGCCATGTCATTGTTTATTTGATACGCTAAGGATAATGACCGTGCGACATTGAGGACACAAACTTACACATTTATTTTACTCGAAGGAACGTTTTAGTCATGTTATTTCTTAGTTTTTGTATGTGACCGAAAGGACATATTTATCATTCATTCATCCCTTGAATTTTTTGAAACATTTAATGGATTGTTGTTTTGCTTCCCCATACAACATTGTAAGTTTGGTCCTGAGTGTTGCAACCCTCAGATAGGAATACTGTTGCTTTTTGCTTTGTTTTCAGTATATGTGAACTATTTAGTCAAAATATCACATTTGCCGTATGTCACGCATCATGAAAATTGAGTTTCATAGTATTTTTTTTTGGTTTATACATTAAACAATATTCATTGAAAAGAATTAAAACTTACAACTTGAAATAAAAACTTAATAATGCTGCTGTGCTTTGTAATAAGAAAAATGTTTTGAAAAAACGTCTTTATTAGTTTGAGTAATGAGTATACAGTTAGCATTAAACGGTCAAAACTGGAAGTTGATATTTAAAAACATGTTTGTATTCTATGACAAAGAAAGGACTATGAAAACATGGGATACACTCAAAATCACCTTTATTACATTTGACAATTCATACAGACTGTTTCTCAGAATACCAATTTGAGTTATATGTGATGTTTTGACCAAAGACGTCATACAATCATATAATTTACGTAGGATATAATACATGTAATAGTGTAAAGTAAACACATGCATGCTTTTACAAGATCAGCATCCTACGACTATATATGTGTTATTTGCGGGAACAAAATCATAATACACATCTTAGAATGTCGGTTAGGGTCGTAGGATATTTGTTTGAGTACTATGAAAAACTGTTTCTTAGTTTTCTTCCATGGACAATTATTTTCAAATATACGAAAATGTCATTTTTGTCCAAAAGGCGAGATGGATCAACATTTTATGGTGAAAACCAATGAATCTCAGTTTGTTATGGACTGATACAAAATTAGATAATGTACATTTCGTTCAGGCTGTCTGGGTCTGTGAATTGAATTAAATGTTGAAAGTCCAACTTTATTATTTTCATCTAGGAAAATGGTACTGATACAGAGTTTGCGTTACTGATTATGTTTCTTTATTTGATTTCACTCCTTTTCATCCATTTGTGTTTAACAATATATTTTTGCTCAGTTATTCTGGGAAAAAGTAAGAATACGTATAATTATTCGTGAACACGGTGCTTTTACACTTTATTCGAAATACTGTATTTTGTCTTATTGTTATGCTTCATTTCTAAATGTAAATGGTGAATGTAGCAACTTAGATAGCTATTAAATGTGATGCTATTAAATGGATTTACCAACCTAAATCAGACATTCTGCTTCTGGGACTTCTTTTTGTATCCAGTGATCCTGTGTGAATAAATATTAATTTCTCCTCCCTGCTTACGTTTTTTCGCCAGCCCATGCCATGCTGACATCCAAATTACGTTGAGGTTTTGCTGGCACATTTACCTTCCCTAAAAAATGTCACTTTCAAAATAAGGTCAGATCGCCAATTACGAGTGTCATAGGGCGCGCTAATCAAGGTCACAAGAAAACATCCTTGGACACACGTTGGTTTAATTAAAATGTATTAACATCCTTGGATAATTATTACTTTTAGCCTACTAATATGTTAATACCTTTGTTCCGTTCTATCTATGCTTATTTCAAACATAATCTAAATTGAGATGAGCTCTCTAGGTATATGAACATTCCAGAAAGGATATGCATTTTGTATATGCTTTCAAGAAGTAACAAAATCAACATTTCGCTAGATTATATAATATCCTTTAAATAAACATGATAACCTGTTCGTCCCTTACACATTAGTTGTCTGTAATCTGTCTGAACAACGTAGAGTTATGTATCGTACTGAACGCATATCCCTCGAACGTCTCTCCTGTGATAAAAGTAATAGGTATGCGATAACATCACGTAAGTGATTACTTGATTAAAAACAACCTGAGTTAACGACGTCTCCATTTAGTTCTCAGATGAGATGAAAGTTTCAAGTGAATGTACTTAATCTTCATGAGCAATGTCACACATGAGAAGTGAAGCAACATAACGACCACTTGGTATTTTAATATTCTTTACAAGTGATACTCAAAATAGATCACGTTTTTCAGTTAAGACGCGAGGGTTCATTTGCTGAGCTCTTAATTGGTAAGCACAACTCAAAACACTCTCATGCTAATTAGATAATGTCTCAGAATCGCTGATTTAAGTTCATTCTGGGGGGTCTAAATATTTCACAAGTAAAGTAGGTAATTAAAGTCCGTAATGAATTTAGTTTCCTGAACTTGCTTGGCGTTCAGCTTTTACGATGGAAATTTCGTTCAATAACAAGTTATAAAATTTAAATAATTACACCCCCCCCCCCCCCACACACACACACACACACATACACATACACATGAACGCAGGAATTATAGTTACAAAACCACTTTTACTGTTACCATAAACGTATGTAAACATTGTTATAAGAAAATGTATGAGTAATGTTAGCACAGCACCAGTTTAATAGGAGCACACTCAAGATGGTCAACTAACCTGATGAAATGCAAAACGTCACTAAGGCAGTATCTACATCATTGCTGCTTCAGTACTTATTTGGCCCTGTGCATTTCTAAGACCTTTTATCCTTATTACCAGTTTTCCATTTCAGCAATTATGTCAACTGCACTGTAAGTCGGGACATTTGGGGTGTTGCTGTTTACTATCTGTAAAGTTCTAAAAGTAGTCCTAACACGTTGTAGCTCTCAGAGATGACCGTATGAAGTGTGCTGAAACCACGAACAACCGCTCACACTTATGTCATAATTATTCTAAACAAATTATATTACTTTTGATCAAGTTTAAGGTTTGTTTTTAAAAGGTTATTCAACATAACCAAAACAGTGTTGGTTATGTTTGCTTTATTTTCCTATTCCATCAGGCAGGGTTTTAAACATTGCCATTCTGATTTCAACCCATATTACTCTTTTTCAGAGTAGATAAAGATATTTGCGATATTTTTGTCTCAAAACAAGCCAGCTCTAAAAAGGCCAGGACCACTGGTCATGAATCTGTCTATGGTGGAGTGAAAAACACTTCAAATTGACTGCCAGAGTACTAAACAGGTATAAACATGTTTTCTCAAGCCACAAATATCAGCAGCAGCATATAAAGAGTTACATACATGAACATCTACCTCTTGTTTGAAGTATTTGACCATCAAAGAGTCAGATTGCAGACCCTGGGACGGTGTTTAAATGATTGAAATGATGTTCAATCAGAAGTTGGAATTTTCATGACGTCTGCATTGAATAGTTTATTGACCAAATTCCCAGATACGTTGTACTTCCCAGCCTTATGTTGCTTTTGACTACATTTTTAGCATTTCCTCTTTCATGTATTTTGTGGTATTACTCTTCTATTATGCAAATGATGGGAAGATTACGGTTTTGTTTTGTTTAAGTATGTAATAATGAAAATAATGATTTTGTACATCAACATATTCAAGTTTAGGAAAATGATTTATTGATGCCAGCTAGCTATTGAGATTAAAAGATATCTTCCATTGTGTTGCTTGTTAAATTCCGTTTTTTCCAGAAGCATCAATTGGCTATCCACTTTCTTCTAGCCACTAGATTCATTTACAAGAACAAAAATTACATTTTAGAAATGCATGCTGTTGGAAGAAGTCAAAACATGAAATTGGAGTATCTTAATGTTTTTGGTCCGCTGATATTGTCAATCATTTCAGTTATAATGTTTAACCCCAAAGCTCAAATATCTAAGTATTTTACATTATTTCTGAGACATCGCGTTTGAATATATTATGTATTAAACATTGCCAATAAATGTCCACAATAAAATACAAACTTCGTTTAGTCATTAGCGCTAACGACCGCCGATGAAGAAACCTGGTGACAGCTCGTTATGAAAATAAATAGATAATGAATCAGTCCTTATGGTAACGAACTAATATATTTATTCTTTCCCTTTCCTAAGACATTCGTCTGACAGGTATTTGTTTTTACATATAAATACAATTCGGAGTCTGATTGCTACCACGTATGTAACTATTTAACTCCTCCCTTATAGGTAATTAATTACTTCATAGGGGCACCGTGGACGAGCGGTTTGCGAGGTTGAGATCGGACTCAATCACATGATCTCAAAAGAGTGTCTTGACAAAGGTGTCGTGGGTTCGACTCCCTAGGTAGACCAAAGATTTTCAAAGGTGAAATTATATGAGAGCCATGGTGTGATGTGGTCTGTGCTTACACATGTAACCCTAGATCCTTGATAGGCAGGATCAAGCACATAGTCCCATCGGAGACGGACGATAAACCGGAGCCCCGTGTGAAGGAAAGCCCGTTAAAGACCCCTTGGTGGCTGCTCAGAGTGTCATCCGGGCAAAATTATATACACTGAGTCCTATCAGAACCCGACAACCCAAATCAATACGACCCGAGAATGGCGCCTCGGGTGGAGCTCCGGCTCTGAAAAGCCTAAAATCGCAACTTCTTTCCCTTTACAAGGAAGAGGTCACGAGGAGTATGAGGAGAAATCCTTGACAGCTCCCCATCAGTCAGTAAGTGCAGGGGAGAAATTGCTCTAAATTAAAGACAGCTACATCACGTTTATATATAAAAAATAATATAATGCGATTTCTTGGAACAAAAATAGTTTTGATTGATATATCAAAGCAAACGTCTCTAGCTCATTAGCGCTAACGATCCAGGATTTAGAAACCTAGGAGACAGCGTCTGACAGGTATTTGTTTTTACATATAAATAAAATTCGAAGTATGATTGCTACCACGTATGGAACTCCTTAACTACTTCCTTGTAGGTAATTAATGACTTGATGAGTACAGGGGAGAAATTGCTCTGAAATAAAGACTGCTACATAAGATTTATATATACAAAAAAAAAATAATGTGATATATTGGAACAAAATGAGTTTTGATTAATGTATTATACAAAGCAAACGTATCTAGCTCATTAGCGCTAACGAATTTAGGATTTAGAAACCTAGGAGACAGCGTTTTGAGAACAAAAACATGTAATAAATCATGCCAGTTGTATAACTCATAACTTCCAATGTATTTGTAATTGATGACTGATTGTATAAAGTCGAATCATTTGTCTGTACAAAAGACAGAAAAAAACAATGAAAACATAAACAAATATAAAAAATGTGATTCAATTAGAAAATAATGAGTTTATATTGATATATAAAAGATTGAAAATACGTATCTTAAAATTTGATCATGGAGTAGCGTTACGGATATATCACTCATGAGAACATAGATAGTGCACCTACCTCAGCAGTAGTTTATTGAAGAGCAGAAATTTACAGGAAATGTTCACATAATCGTCCCCCCATCAATTTCCTTTGTCACATGCTGTTCCCCTTGTCACCCGTAAAATAAAATTTCCGACGGCCGTCACAATCGCCCTAACCGGTGACACCACTTCAAAATATAAATTGAAGAACTTTTTTGTTATTAATTTTTTAAGTATTCATTTAAGTTGACAACATATTAGGGCAAAATAGACGTCACATTTTGATTTCCTTTAAATTATGTGGTTGGCACCGTTTTTGTGTGTGAATTTTATGATCAATAACTCAACTTGATTTATGTTGTCTTCGAATACTTGTCTCACCACTTGGGTGTAGTAGTTTGACCAAAATACAGAAACTACTCGGGTCAGATAGAAGTAGCAAACAAACTACACGAGTACTACCAGAGTACTCTCCGAGTACTACCCGAGAATGACTTGAGTTGATTACTACCCCACTTTACCCAAACACTGGGTTAATAATGTCTCTGAAGGTCGTTGGATATGGATTAAAGTGCAACTGAACAACATTTACCTTGTTTGCTGCAATGACAATTTCACTTTTTAAATTGATGAAGGTGATCACTACGTTATCGTGCATCGCAGTTATTGGTGGACTGTCGTTTAAAGATAACAGACTCAATGAAATACATTTTATTCAAGATGTCTTGGTATAAGGCTTGGGTCAGATACTAATATTCAAACGTTCTAAGCTTTCATCAATGACACTTTTTAACGATCCGAAGTAACGGATGCGTTGTTGTCTGTTTGTTGTACTAAATCCTATGCACCATTTTTTATTTTATAATCGTTGTTGATGTTGTGAAGTATATAAACAAGTTATGCTTTAGTCGCTGTATTGCAGACTTTTTAAAACTTGTTTGACTTGTTGGCATATTCATATACGTAATTGAAGGCACTTTCTTAAAATTCAATTATATTATATTTTGCTCATTTGCATATTCATTAATATAAATGAGAATGTCAAACGTTTGATATTAATAAAAACAATGTCCATGTTGTATATGTTCCTAGATATACTAAGTGGCCCATACTTTTTAAGGTGAATACAACATGTTTAAAAGTTTGTTCTTTTAGGTAGTAGCCTAACATTGGGAAACTATATTTTAAATGCGATTTTCTTGCCATTTTTATCATTTATTTGACGCATCAAAAACATACTGCCGTATTGTATCACCCCTGATTTTTCTTAATGCAGGGGTAGTCTACCCAAAAAACTGTGACGAAACATTGAAAACATTTCAGACTAACCTAAACTGAGATGAATACTCTTATTATCTTTTAAGTATTTTTGCTTCCGTGAAGTAACGAAATCTACCGACATTTTGTGAGGTTATGAAATATTAAACCTTTGATACACCATCCTTTTGATGAAGGGGATTTTCTGTTCTATTCTTGCATATTCATTGTTTGTAATTTATACAACGTTTTGCAGCCTCCTTATTGCATATCCCTTGAGAATATGTTCCTTTGTTGTAATTGAAAAGTAGGTAATCACAACCAACAGATAAGTACTTTTATGACCTTGTGTTTCTTTATAACTGGTTATATTACGACATATTATATAGGCAACCGATAAGAAACATCTTCAGTGAGTGACTTATCCCTTAAGTTAATAATGTAGATAGTGTTTACTAGTGGTTGTTTTGTGCCTTAAATAACACAGTAACACTCAAGACCTAATGTTATTTTAAGACCGTTTGATATTGTAAAATTATCAACAATGTATAGTCAAAAGAAAACACTTATATTATCTTAAATTACGGGGGCTAATTTGGCAAGCACTTCGGGGATAAGCAGGGCTTCACATACTATTATTATATTTATATCCTGTCTCTAAATATTGTTTAGATTGATATGTATATATAATATTGAAAATAAAATATTTAGTAATGAACATACCTTACTAGACTACTTTAGGCTGTCGTTGTATTCCCACACATACTGAACAAAACATACTTTACAAGTTCATTTGTTAAAAGATAAATCGGAGTGCACACAAAACAACCTAACAATATTTCTACAATAGTTACTATTTTGTTTATGAACAATGAATCTAATTGTAATAGTGATCCGCTTCGACGCCGTAGCAAAACCGTAATAAGGCAAAATACAGATCATCAGTACTAGTCTATGTCTCTCTCTGTCTGTCTGTCTCTCTATGGTGTCTGTCTGTCTGTCTGTCTGTCTGTTTGTCTCTCTCTTATAATCTATAATATCAAAATTCTGCTTCCTTTTTAAGTATTAATGACTACTTGATTGTTCCATTGAGAACAAACTATTTGGTACATCAAAATACATAAGTAATTTTATTTTTTTCACCTGTTTTATGATTGTCTTTTGACCGTCTCGTGAATGTCTTTTGGAAATAATGATAATTTGTTTTCAGTGTGTTTTGAATCAAATGATAAAAAGAATTAAAAACCATTCATATTTGACTCTAGTCTCATTTTCACGTACCCAATCACTACCGGGGATGAACTCAGATGGAATATGTTGGGATCCCAAAAATTCTTTAAAATGCACTGTGTAGATTGTATGTTTCAAAAGATTTCGCCGCACGGCTTGTTACATCATCCCCGTAGCATTCATGATGTTTTGCAGGCCTGTCCCTAGGGGAGGACACGGGAGGGCAGCCACCCCCAATAAAGAGTTTCGCCCCCCCTCCGCAAAAAAAATATCACAATATGTTGGGATTAAATACCCCCCCCCCCCACTGCGTTAATGTGGACCATTAAGCTTCCAAATTTCAAATAGTTTCACCTCGCTGAGCTCGGCTTGTAACGTATACCCCAACCAAACATTCCTGATGACAGAATCAAAATACCAAAGAAAGTGACCATTGCACGAGTCAACTTACTTTTATATAATATTGGGAGACAAACATGCGGATGTCCATAACCCCCCTCATCGAGTAACAAAATTACTTTAAAATGCATCATTTAGCGTCAATATTTCAAAACTTTACATAATCTTCCCACCAAAAATGTCTTGCTACATCCCTGATGAAGGAATCGAATAACCAAAGAAAGTGACCACTGTTACTTGTCAATTTACTCTTATATATTTGGGGATAAAAATCATGCAGATGTCCTTCATCCCCCGAACGGTTACCAAAATAGCTTAACAAGCACCATTCAGCTCCGATTTTAAAATTTTTTCGACTAACTACGCCGCTCGGCTTGTTACCTAATCCCCCTCCAAAAAAAGCTTGCTACACCCCTGATGAACGGATCACATTACCAAAGGACGTGATCACTGAACTAGTCAATTTACTCTAATATATTTTGGGAATAAAGTCATGAGGATGTCAATGCTAGCCTGCACCTCCAAAAAAACTTTGCCCCCCAAAAACAAATTACTTCCTGTGTACGGGCCTGTGTGTTAAACTGTTTATGTTAGTTGTTCTAACGTGTAGACATCCTCAAAAAAGTTACCCTTCTGAAGATTTAAAAAAGATCCATGACTTTTTCTAAAAGATCCACGATTAAGATTCCACT
>JAUUEB010085063.1:0-15421 GCA_032362205.1 Clione limacina | reverse complement strand
GCAAGGAAGTGCACAATGTTATGTCCCTTTGTGTCTGATGATCGGGGTTGTACTCTCTACGAGTACTCATTTTTTCTTGTTGTATACAATAAAAAACAATCAAGAGCATAAATGCACAAACGTAAATATCAAGTTAAAATAGAATTGAAGACTTTTGAATGATAATCAATCAAATGAAATTTTCAAAAAGCCTTAAAACGATTTAACGTAAATATGGGCATGAGAACCTATACGTGATGAAAACATTGATGGCGGAAGAGCTTCAATGTCACTTTTTCATTTTTTTTACAGAATGTTGCAAATGAAACGTAAACACCAGATAAATGGAATGGTCAAATATTAACGGGTTTTCCTTCTTAAAAGTCATAGTCCGTTATCAATGGCCAGACACCCCCCCTCCCCCAACTATTTACGCATTATGTGAACAGACCCTAACTATGGTAAGGTGATGATTATTAATTTGCGATGAGTTTTAAAGGTTAAAAACTGAACTCGTTTTATGCCCACACGTTGCAAATACCATATCTGAGATAACAGAGAGGTTTAAGATTTATATTTCGAATTTCTCGTAAACGAAGATAAATGATGGATTTCTTCATAAGATACAATAGCAAGCAATGCCAAGAATTAAATTCAATAGACGAAAACTTCAAAATAAAAAGGATTAAACTTTCTAACGATAATCAATCAAATGAAAAAAAGTCCTAAAAACCTAAACGTAAATATAAGCATGAGACCCTACACCTTATCGCCGGTAATGTTGATACGTGTAACATCTTCAATGTCTCTGCTGAACTTTATTGTTTACAAGATGAACCGTAAACGCCAACAGATATAGAACATGTCAAGTAAATAAGGAAATGGAAGGGAGTTGAATTGAACGGTTTTATAAACGACAGATTCTGATGTCAATTTCCTTCTCCACTATATTTTTCTCATTTTCTCTATCCATGCCTTATGTTGTTTAGGAACCCCGAAGAATAAAAGTTTGTATGTGTAGGAAAATGAATCAAATGTTTGTTTCATTCTGAGAATTTAATAAAACAAATTCATGTTAAAAAAACAAAATATAGATTAACAAGCATAACACATAATGAAGTCAACAAATATCTGTAGATTTTAGATTTTAAAAACATCCTTTGCATACATCAAATTATAATCCTATCATATTTTAATCTGCATCTTCAAATTTATGTTTCTTTTAGATTTATTTAAAACTTTTAGCAAAATATGTTCATATTCATAGTTTTTCCCGATTTCTTGAATTTAGCACGTGTAATTTTCATTTTTAGTCATCCCTAAATAGGCGAAACGTAAAAATAATGACAAACCATGAAGCAAGATTTTTTTTCACAGGCCTAAAAATAACTTGTAGTGAACAAAACATCATATATGAAACCAACCAAAACTATTCTGATACCAAACTAACTAAAGCCTAAAAAATAAGTATTTTAAATCTTGTATTGTTATAAATGACGTTTTCTGTTTCTCTTGAAGGAATTATCTTCTTAATGCAAGTATTTTCAGTTTATTTATAATTATATAGTTTTTTGATTGTAATGTCAACTATTTGAGATTACTTGCTACATAATGTGTTAAACATTATGTAGCAAGTAATCTCAAATAGTTGACATTACAAGTCTGTTTAACTTGAATACGTTAAAACAGATACTGTCACGTAGTCTTTGTTAAACATGTTGTTCCTCTCTTTTTACTAATGGTCTCAGCATTAAGAATTGAAAAACGGTCGATTTAAAACTGAGAGCAGCTAATATTGTTATCCATCAATGAGTGTAATGAAAGACACGATTTCATTGCACAAGTAAACGGTGGCACGAAAGAGTTTTACCAAATAATGGATGCCAAAAAATATCTGTTTACCTGAGGTTATGTATGACCGATATAATCATTAAATTATTGATATTTTAGACAGCAAGGTCTCGGACTCATTGAACAATGTAGAGACGAATCGTTTTCTTCATCTAGAAAAGAATGTAAATGAATTTTGATGAGGTCTGACATGCTAAGGAGACAATAGTTTGTCTCGCTTTTGATATTTTCCCAAGTACATGAAAGATATTTATTCATTTTTAGTTTTCTTCTCAAAATAGACATTCGCATGAGATAGAATGTTCTGTCCTTTTTAGTCAATGCAATACATTTAAAAAAAAATCATTATTGTAACACTTTTAACAATGATAGGATTATGTTAATGGTATTCTAAAAACCTTTTATTTCTATCTCATAAAGTAGTAGTCAGTGCAATACACATATGAGCCTGGAATGAGAACTGGTTGATAACTAGGGGAGGCTGTAGCCAAATGCAATTGATGCGGTTGGTGACATGTATCATACGGACAAATAGTATGCCAAATTTACCGGTCAGCCTGTGGTCAATGTACCTTTAATATTCTATATGGATCCTTGTAGCAGAACCTTTGTCTCTACTCAATCTTTTAGATAATGGAGGATTGGTTTTTGAGAGTTTTGATTGGAATGACAGAACTCTAATGATTTCCTTTTAGCCTTCTCATAAGAGCCATGGACGTCGCGAGGGGATGGTAAGGGCACTTGCCATAACTTGTTTGCTCGTGAAATCCATATAAGCAGAGGTTCTTAACTATTTGTTTAAAAAAATGTGTTATTTGTTTTGTGGAAACAAAACTAAGATATAGGCATAACTTTACAGAAAAGGAAAATATGCTTTTCGTTGTACATCTCGGTATTATTAATTACAATTTTTAATTGACTTTAAGCTGCTATCTTTGAATTAGGTAAAATACATCACTCCATTCAAAACTTTCCGAAAGCACAACATGATTTCAAGAATTTCTTCACACAGTCTTTAACATGTTGAAGAGAGTTATGCCTGCCAAATTTTTCACAATTTGATACCGCAGTTTATAACTTCAAAATTAAATAATTTGAAGCTTGAACGTGATCTGGCAAACAGGTGTCTGGCATTAAATTTGTCTGGTGTTAAGAGGCGTAACAAGCGTTAAATGAAAATAAAATCATAATTATACATAAGAAAAGAATGTGTGCAATATAAAACATATCAAATTTGAGCTGTAAGAGCTGTTTCAAAAAGCAAGTTAACTTTTTTGTGACGGACGTTTGGTTGCTTGGGTGAAAAAGAAATACATTAAAATTTCTTCGTTCTTTGTTTTTAAACTTTACTTGAGTTAAAAACATGTTTCTTGTAATAGAATTGATAGAAAAGTCGTAACTTTTCTACGCTATCAAAGTCTCGCTTTGAAACAAGACAAAACATTTTATTTTATCTATTATTATCTGATTTGTAAAAAAAAAATCAAATAAAAATCAAACAAAAAAGCTTGATTCACACAAAGATTTAATGAGACCTATATCAATGACTTGTTGATGTTTTTCGAATTTTTAGAATATGTAACATAATGCTATGATTTTGTTAAGTATCTGGAGGAATATTTTAAATATTCATGTATAGCTTCCTAGCTAATACATCTTTTTACATTTGTTGCGTCTGTGTTTTATCTAAGGATGATTTATCATTGTTTATATTAAACAACAAACAAAAGCTTGACGGATCTCATTTTGACGTTTCCTATGTCATCCAGGCAAAAAGTATAACCGGAGAGAAGAGAGATTGACACTCACCTTATG
This sequence comes from Clione limacina, assembly GCA_032362205.1. Taxonomy (NCBI): domain Eukaryota; kingdom Metazoa; phylum Mollusca; class Gastropoda; order Pteropoda; family Clionidae; genus Clione; species Clione limacina. Next base: position 11,776 of record JAUUEB010085063.1, on the reverse strand, counting down.
CACAATTGCTTATGTCTCTTTATTATTGGTGTATCCGCTGATATTTATCTTTTTAATTTTTACCTTCCGACAGCTGCAATATGGAAAAAAAACGTATCGCTTTTGCTGCTCTTTCAATGAACGAAGATAAATGCACATGATAAAATTGTTATCACATACAAATGTCATTTCAATATGGTTTACATACACATAATACCCTTTTGAAATGTAGAAAAGTCTAATAGTTAACCAATTTGGTTGTATTTATAAACCTAATTCTTTGTTCTGAAAAATGTTCCACATTCTACAGCTCATTTTTTAAAAATAAAACTATATTTTCCTTTGTGGACAATGGAGGTGTCGTAACTACTTTACTTTTTAAAAGTTTTTTCTAGTTTGTAAAAAACAAAGCTGATTTTTTTGCAAGTTGTATTGGTATTGTCATGTTTGCTCGAAATTATTTTTTGAAGCAGTGCTTTACCACTTAACTTAAGAAATTCAAACAAGAAACAAAATAACGTTATACATATATTGTACCATGTATATCAAAACTGTATTTAATAGCCATTTAATACCATTTGTCCATTCCCTAATGGTACTTAAAGCGCTTTAAAAATATATAAGTACTATTAAAGACACATTGGCGGCACCTATGAACACATTATGAAGAAAACATCGTGGCTGCATGTTAATGAGATCAAACCCAACATGTTTTTAAACAAAAAATCTTGTGTATAGGCAATAAATAACAATTTTTACATTGATCACATATGAGGAATTTATTTAAATCTTTCATCCCCAGCAAAAACTTCGGACCTAATGGGGTTTAAACTTAAAACATCTCAGTTCCTAATCCCTACCAGTATTCAACGAGGTTCCTTCTTTTAAAAAAAGAGCTTTAAACTACGAAACTGAAAGAAAGTAAATGACCCATCAGAATGTATTATTAGTCTTGTCTTACAAGAAACAAGTTATGCCCTGGGTGTAAAAAGCAAATATGTGCATTCTTTTTTAGGGGCATAATTTTTGGGAGGTAAGTCTACCAAAGATTACCAAGCTTCGAATTTTGCCAAATTGGCAAGAGAGAGAGAAAACTTTATCTATAGATGAATTTGTTACAGTTGTTACATATCATACATAATGAGAGCTTAATGAACGTTTAAACTTGTTTGTGTTACATGAAGTCAATGTCTGTTTCCGATACATCTGTAATAAGAGAATCATCCCACATGGGCAATACATAGATGTTTCTGAATATTTAGCAAATTAGGTTGAATATTCTTTTTGCACTTGTCCTTACAAATAATCGAATCTTGATTGATATTTATTCAATGATGATGTCTAGAGCAGGCGTGTACCCACGGGGGACTACTTGTCCCTCAAAATAAATCTTGCCCATCGTTGTTGGTGCTTAGGACAGGTTAATTTTGTAAACTAGCATATTATTATTATTTCATAATTTTGTAACAAGTGACGTTGATTTAGAAAGTAACTTGTGACTTAAACCCCTGCACGACTTGTTATTGGCGAATGGTACACAGTAGAAGAAAATGATAAAATATTAAATCTGTCATACTCCTCACAATAATATGGACATTATCTCAAGTTCAGTCAAATCAATGATATTGTAGGATAAGAGAAAAGAAACGCCTCCGACCATGTAGTTTGAGGGAGCAAGAGTTTCTTTTTTTCAAATGAGATCCCAAATGAAGCCAGACAAAGATTCTATGTACTGATTAAAAAGAGTTCCATTAGTTAATAACATAATTTCCTTCCTACAAGAGTTGTCCCTCTTCGCCTTTTGATACAATCGTTTCATATATACTTGATGATAATCAGGTAATTCTTTTTTCTTTTTTTAAATATTCCATTAACCCTTAGGCCAAAATATTTCAGATTGGACATGTTATATTCCAATTCATTGATAATATTCATATCAATATTGCCTATTGATTTTCTCCCTCATTGCACTCCAAGCTTTTTGTTTGTTTGTCAGAGTGGAACAAATGTGTAACATTCCGAATAGTTTGTCTGGTCAATCAGACACTGTTTAGTCCACCGTATATGCCAAAGGTCCACACATGTATAACCACAGATTGATATCAGCCATAGTCGGTTATTGACAGGTCCTAGCGATTTGATTGAGATGCCTGAGGAGATTTTCTATTTGTGAATTATTTCCCTTTGCCCATAAAAAGACTTAATGCATTTACTTTGTCCCTTACGTCATTGCCATGAAAAGGTGAATTACCCATGGAGTTCATGTAATGTCAGTTTGAGCTTTGAGTAGGTTATGGTCTTCATTTACAAATATATAACAATATACACTGAATTATGTGTTTGTATACTATCTTGCTTACGTGAAAATTTCCTCCAAAGTCCCTGAGAAATAATAATGTGTTCCGGCTTCCTACCCATGTCTAATAGACACTTGTTTTACTGAAATGGGAGGATTTAACCTTTTTTTTATAGCGTTTTCTAATAACAACTTAATCTTAACCGGAAGAAGCCGCAGAATTGTCAGCCCCTGATGTTACGGCTATAAAGGAAGAAGAAGAACAAAGGCTCTAGACAGGAAAGTAAAACTAGAATATATGTAAAAAATATTTCAATCCCTACCAAGGAGCTTATCATAATACTGGGGAAAGTGCGCTGTGCTCTTTCTTTTGTTATCGGCTGCCAAATTTAACAACGCGGGCGCCATGTTGAAAACAAAACTATATATATTTTTTTTAAGTGTTTCTAGCTTTAAGCAAAAAGGTCGTTCCCAAATCTTTTTTTAGTTCTTAAAGCATAATCACTTTTATCTTTTGGACAAAAAATCAATGAAAGACTCATAGTCATTTAAGTAATGCATACAATTATTTTTCATATGTTTCTTTTTATCCTTCAAAATAAACATTTAAATGCTACAAATACATACATATTCTGAAAAATACCACTCAAAGTTTATGCAGTTGTGTAAATTCTGTAAACTCGACCCTAAAGTAGCTGATTGCAGCATGAAACATTTGGTAAAAAAAGCTAGACTTGAATACCCAAATGGTCACCAGAACACTATTTTAGGATTTTGAAAACTATTTGCAGCGTTTATCATTAATGCATGGTATGATTTTACTTGATAATACTGAATGAATCCTGTCCGGAGTTGGATTTCTGGAAACTAATGATTTTCATGGGTGTGTCTATATTTTCCGACACGGCGCGAGGAAAACTAAAAATTACCCTAAAAATCTGTGATGATGTATTTTTGAAATGTTTACAGTCACGTAGAGTTTAAGCTTCATAACAAATTAAGTGTCCAATACTTCACTTTAAGCTACATTTTTTGAGACATTATTATTTCCCGTCACGACGCGAGGAAAATTCTGATTATGAAAAAAGTCATAAAAATTGTTATAAACTGTTTAAAACAAAAGTGCTTATAATTTATAATGTCCCCCTAAGCTTCATAACAAATATGGTGTTGATGACTTTACTATTTACTAAAATTTTCGAGACATTATTTTTTTCCGTCATGGCGCGATGAAAACCATGATTTTGGAAAAGTCACAAACATTTTAAATTAAAGTGCTTTTAATGTCCCCTTTCATTAAAGACCAAGAAACCCTCAAATTTCTGAATTTAAATCCCTAATATTAGTCCACAGAGCTGAAAAGGGTTTTCCTCGCGCCGTGACAGAAAGTATGTCAGTGTATGTGTTAATTCTTAGCGGCCAATTATTGTTTGCTATAATTTTGTTTTGTTCATTTGTTAATTAAATTGGTCTTTTATGAACACAACTCTAAGATATGCCTGTAATATTGTTATTATAATTTCCCCTCGCGGAACCTCATATGTTTATTAACATTCTATTTTTTTCGTTGGGGGGGGGGGGGCTTTAATTTGGCTAATACCCTGCCATTAAAAAGGTTCTATGAAAAACCTATTATTTACCCAGTAGACACTACCTACATTGCTCGGATGAGTATTTAACCTACTTTTAATGGGTAGCTGCCGCCTCGCCTCTTCACATAATGATTGTTTGTGAATGATCAAACCACGGGATCGTTATGTAAGGAATTCGTGCATTGGATTTCTGTCAATGACTTTTCGGTGGCGAGGAATGTGGCGTCATGTTTGCATAGGTGCACACAGATCCGGTCATTAGTTCCCAGGGAACTGTGGCACTGTCAAGTCAGCTGGTCCTGAGACAAAAGCTAACAAGAGCAGACAGGACCGGAGATCTCTCCCGCGCTTGTAAGGTCATGGGAAAAGTATAATCGAAATCAATTATCTATATTATGTTGCAACGTGTATGCGTTCGAATAGCTTGATTTTTAATAAGTCCTACTTAATGATAGCCATGAATTTCGCTATTCTCTAAAAAAAAATGGGGATGGTAAAATAGCTGCTGACAAAAACACAGTTTTTGTACTTGTACGCTTCAATTTTTACCCTCAAAATATAAGAACGGGGGATTAAATGATCAAATATCGCCATCGTTAAGTGTTTTTTTTTTATAAAGAGGTTATAAGTTCAATTATATTTTGCTCGCTTCATAATAGTCGAGTGGTTAGTGCTTGTGCGTTATCACGGTGAAGTCTTTCGATCCACGACGATGTCTTACACTGATGAATAGAGAGTATATACAACGTGAGAAAGAAATTCGAGACCACTGTACGATTTACGATCAAATTTATTTTTTGGGCGACTCAAATATATGAAGGGTGCGAGGGGAAACCAGAGATGTCATTTTTTTTTTTTTACCTCTGGCCTTTATATGAAACTCAAATAAGTTCTTAATATTTTTTATTTTCTCAATTGTCTTATCTTTCATCTGAGTGGTCATATTAGTCATGACATTACCAAACCAGAGGTAAAAAACAGAAATATTCACTGGACAAATTATCAATTTTTGGCAAACCGTTGTCGACATTTTGTCCTTGTGTGACCTTGGCATCAATTTTTGACCTTTGATTTTTTCACCTTATATATACCTTCGATTTGAGTGTTCAAAAACTAAAATAGATTAGTCTGAACTCAAACTTTGCTTTGTTTCAGTTTACAAGGGGGAAAATGCCAACATATTTTTCTAACAATGAAAAAATGCAAAACATTAGCAGTAGTTAGAAGTCCTCAAAGTAGAAATTTTACTTTTTTTAAACGTTGACAAAAGTGACATCTCTGGTTTTTACCCTTCCACTCTTCATATGTTTTGAACATACTCTTTTTAACTTAAAAATACAACGTTTAATTAACATTATATTGTTGGATCAGGAAGTTAACCTTACAACACCAGATTACGTCGATGGATTACTTAAAGGATTACAAAATAATTTTTGCTTTAATTTTTTTTACGTGTAGTATAGTACAAATTAATGTTCAACACTGAGTCCTTATTGTACAGTGGATGAGACGTGTTGAGTGTGAACTAGGTCGACGTGTTTGTGCTTGCTAGTAGGAAATTACGAATGGGAAGGAGAGAATCAGTAATACATATCTTAAAAGTGCTTTTTTGTAGACTAGAACACGAAAGAAAGAAAGGCGTACAGACAGAAGAAATCAAATGCTTTTTCATCGTTAAGGGGTGGGAAAAGCGAGGATTGGTGGTTCTTTGGCCCAGCTCAAGTTGTATGATGTTAGAGCTTACTGTATCGGGCCGACGATTGGTTGTGACTGGAATCTTCTGTCACCCTGATTGGTTCAGACTCAGTGGCTGGCGAAATTGCAGAAATGCATCGATTGATCTAGTTTGGGCTCGGGTGGCCGGTCTGAGCGTCTGTTCCGATAACCTTCGGCCATCGCACAAACTCCTCACACCTCTTCGGCCCCCTTCCACCAGACTCGCATTATTTTATAATTTGGTTGTTTAGATATATATATAAGTATAAAATTGGATGTGAATTCAAGAAGCCTTGATGCAATTTCTTATCTTAAAATACTTAAACTGGCATCAAGTAATAAATCAATAAAACTAATTAAATATATAATAACTAAACCTGTTAATATCACATGTTCGATATCTATGCTTGTTACCACGAAGTTAAAAGAGGGGTGATGCAAGAAATGGTACACAATTCTTAAAGATTATAATTTTGATTAGATGATTTTTTAAAGAAAAATGAAATAGGTTAATAGATAGATAGAAGAGGGATGTGGATAGGTTTTGGCGCTATCGTGATATGCAAATGCTATCATTAGAAAGGTTCTTTGAAATACCGTTACGCAATAAGTTGTCTTGTCTTCTTCTTATGCTAATTTCTTTCCAGTGGGCATCATTCCTCATCGGAATGTATTTTGAATTTTTGACAAGTTCAATCTTAGCAATATAGAAAGAAATGGTGAATTAATGTTTTATTTTATACTTTTGTTGATTGTTTACAAAGAAATGTATTGTGTATTCCAGTTTCGTTATTTATTTATCTCATTTTCAGTGTCTGACTTTTGAACTAGATGTTCCTTTGAGGATAAGGAATTTGTTGGTGGATAGTTTCTATAATATACGCATCGAGTTATTCTCGGTGACTGTCAAGCTTTATGATATGTTGACAGATGTGATAGATCGTTGTCCGCCCCCCTGGTACTTGGTTGAATGAACAGTAGTGAATGGAGTTGCAAAACGATGACAGCTCTAAATTTACGACTCGGCTTGATACAATTTCTTCGTATGTCATGTGTGTCCTTGAGTTGAGCTTTTTTATGGTATTCAATTAAAGTCCTCGTTATTTCCTCGGTTTATTTACCGCCTATCCCCGAGTCATCTATTAAGTCACATTGATACATACGGTCCGGGGACATTACCCATCAGAAAATCCAACCGTTTATAGACACCATTTAGAACTAAGACGACGCCAAGTTCTAGGAGTCACTGACCCTTCGTCTGCGTACACATTTCTGGTGGTTTGATAATTTGACTATGTGTGAATGTGTTTTAGATATCAAGAATGTGGCAAACGATGTGGAGGAAATAAATTCCAGATTATCAGCCGTACTGTTTAAATGTTTGGACTGATTTGATATTTGAATAGCAACAGTTAATTAACGAGCAATACAAAAATATTTGGAATTACGAAAAATGTAGACAGATTATTATAAACAGAATATAATTCAAAGGGAATCGTCTTTTTTAAGTGACTAAGGATAAATTATAATTCACGCTAAGGCAGAACAAGTGGAATTTGTAATCAAAACAACAATCATGACAATCCAACTAACAAAGATCTTCTGTGGATTTCAGCGCTATTCTCGTTCCGAATGATCACCAATCAGCTGATCGATGAATGAACGTGGAGACTCTTCTGTTAATACTCTCTTCCTCTCTGGTATTGGAACTGTTAATTACTTAACTCATGAATGAAGTGTGGCCAATAAAAAGACATGTTGAAAAGGTCAGATCGTTGTGGATGTAATGCGTAGATTGTCCCTACTTATTGATAACTGAAAGTGACAGGCGCCCAAAAGCATTTTTTTTTCAAATGGGTCTGGAAGGGGACTTTTTTTTAACCAAAAATGGGTCTGAATTTTCACTGTGTATTTTAATGTTTTCGTTGTTTTCCTTCAAAAATGGGTCTCAATTTTGGTCAAACGGGTCTGATTTTGGTCAAATGGGTCTTCTGGGTCTGGAAGGAGCTTCTCCAAAATGGCAAAAAATGCTTTTGGGGTTCGGGGTTTCTATTCCTACAACCTTCAGACGTGTAAGTGCACCTGAAGATAGAAAGAAAATAGGAATAACTGAAAGACGGACAGCTCATTAATCTATCTTAATATTGTCGGCGTTTTTGGAGTGTTGCTGTAGGCTAAATCATGTTTTAAAAGCTAGGGAGTTATCAGCTCGCAAGCATGTTAATGCCTCCGTGGGTTTAAAACGTTCATTTTCAAATTCCATTTAAGCTTTCAATAACCTTATATTAACCTACTCAGTCCTGCTCAGTCTAGCAACCTGTGCATCATTTATCGGAGGATACAGAAGGATAGGAACCAGCGTGCCGTTCACGTTAATTCGCGTCTATATTGAATAATCGTAGAGAAAAACTAGTTCTCTTTCTAGGAAGAAACTTTTTAAATATTTAATAATCATTGGCAAAAGTACTGCTTTATCCATGTATTTACAAGTTTGAAAACAAGAACAAGCAAATACGTAAGAGCTAAAGACGGGATGTGAGGGTGAATAGAGAGATGGAAGAGTAATTGAAAAATGCGTGTATTGCAATTAGCATGTAGTCGATATGATAACAAATGTTTAAATGGTTCATGTACGATAGGGCTTAAAATCGATTTACGCTTTACGTTTGTTTTTGGTAGCCAAGTTTGTTTGTCTGTATCTTTCGCCCGCTTTCAACCCGAACGGAATCAACTTAGTCAAAAGCAAACCAAGAAGACTGATTTTGCGTTAGCCGGCTGCTTTACACTCTCATGTTTTCACATTTTGGTGCTTCCCTCCACCTAGAGGGTGGCGGCTATCCGACTTCAGGAGGTACTCTAAATATTTATACTGCCAGAGTTACAGTTGAACATATGACATCAGACAAGTATACAACAATACAGGCCCAATATAGCCACATCCAACAATTTGCTTTTGTCTACTATGGAGAAGACTTCAGTTCTATACTTCGTTCTCACCTTTCGTTTTCTTGAGCCTGGTGCTTTTACTTGTTGTAACCACTTTACGTTGAAGGACAAACAAAATATTGACAGGTGATCGCTTTATTGATGAGCAATACTAGCTTTGTTTTGTCTTGTACATTGGTTTAAGATCAGTTGGAATCGTTACCATTTACTCTGACTCTGACAGTTCTAAAGATTTTAACACCTACATTAAAAAACCCACTATATTCTCCTCATAGTTTAACTTTCTTTTTGTCAGTTAATTTTGAAAACACCAAACGATTTGCTCGCTCCCAATTTTCAATTTTTTTAAAAGTTTTCATCATATATTGTCTATTTGATATGTTATGGGTAATCCCCAGGGTTATTTAGCCTCTATGCCTAGAGCCATACAATTTGATAATACACTATTGGGGACCGGAAACTGAATTGTCCGTTGTATTGGTTCTCTCTAGCAACAGTGTTGTATAGTCAGCATTGTTTCTTCGTTACAGTACACAGTTCCTTTCTTATTGACATCAAAAGTTAACTTAATGGGCGATCGAAGCCGGAAATAATATAAAATTGCAATAGAAAACATTATTCTGTGTACTCTACAGAATCGACCAAACAAAAAGTCAGTGAATTTGTCAAGTCGATTACATATGTATAAATCGGCATCAATAATTTAATTATGCTAACATAACAAGCACACATACTTAATATGAGACACAACTCACAATTAAATTGATATTAATCCTAAATATCAAAATAGCACATTTAAACATTTCAATGTATTGAATCCTAGCTCAGACATTAAATAGTCTAGACCTTGTTCGCTGTCTTCATCAACTCATCAATTACCGCTCATGTTGCTTTGTTGTATTTGGGATTTTGTTTTGTAAATATAATGTTTGTCGATTTTTTAAACCAAATACGGAAACAATTTTTACAATACTCAACAAAGTCGTTCAATGTAGAATTATTCGTAGTCATTGTTTACGTATAATCCATCATGCACCGTTTCTCGAACCACCGCCTTCTATTTGTTGTGACATTTGCTTGCATTGTATTTCACAAGGTTTTTAAGGACTGTTGTTAAACATTTCAATATTATGGTTGTCGGACCACCAAATTATCATACTTTGAATGCATCATTTGCATATTATCGAGTTCGTGTCTGATTTTTAGCATGGTCGTTTATAAAACAGTTAAAATAATAGTTGCTCCGTAGGTTATAACTTCTTTTCTGTTGTTTAGATCAGGAGTGAGTGTTTGATATATGACTGGTACAGTCAAACCCCACTACAGTGCCAATTTCCATGTAAACGAAAAATTCGCGTATTAGTGAATTTAGCACTGTAGATAGGTTCTGACTATAAAGTGCACGTTGCCAAAATGGCATTAACGTAAGGTCATGTCAAGTCAAGAAACGAGGCGTATGATGGCGACACTGGGCCGTGTTGTGTGACCATATGCATGTACCTACGTACAGTAATGTAGACGTGTGTCCCACCTGTTTTCAGAGATAAAGTTTTTGATTCTTGTCCCCCTTCGAAGCCTATCATATAAATTTCGCGTTGTAGCGGGCTTAATTAAAGAAGAAAAAACAAACTGGTGCAGGTAAAAATTCGCGTAGTAGCGAATTCGCGTAGTCCTGAAATTCGCGCATTAGCGTTTTTTTAACAAAGAAATAATATAAGGAGAAATCCCGTGCTTCACGAACAAATGGCACTGTAGGCGTTTCGCGTAGTAGTGGATGGCACTGTAGCGGGGGTCGACTGTATACTGTATACTGCTTTGGGTTCAATCAAGGGAGATAACCAAAAGATTCCTCATAACTGGATTGTATTTTCTTATCACCTCCCTGGTTGTCGATTTAAGTTTTAAAACTTCAATCCGCAACGAACAGAAACGTACTTTGCAGTGGAATAATTAAGTTAGCAAGCATTGAAGTATCCTATTTCATTAATAGTCTCGCTTTATAGGAACTGAATTTCCTGTGTAATATAAACGCATGCAAAGATATTTAACAAACAAAAAGGTAACATTCAATGCACAGTTTGTCTGTCTGTTCGAATGCTCCTTATTAAAACATTAAATTTCAAGATTCAGACATTTACAATTGTGTTGATGATCATAAACATTTATCCTACGGAATTTAGTCTTTCAATTATCACACTGTATATCAGGCGCGTAGCCAGGATTTTAAAATGGTGGGACAACTTTGGATATTATTAAAGCCATGGCTGCGAAGCGGGCGAAATGTTTGAGATTAGTTAAAAATGATGCAAATTTAGAGCATTTCATAGCATATTACCAAAGCAATGGCTGCGAAGCTGACGAAATTTTTGAGATAAGTTAAAAATTGTGCAAATTTAGAGCATTTTGGATCTCAAATGGAGGGATTCCCCCATGTCCCCCTGGCTACGCGCCTGCTGTATATGGTTTCCCGTCCTTGCTTCCCTTTATTACTCTTAAGAAGCTGCCAAAAATGTTTGACCTTATACAAAAAAAAGCTTAATTCCTGGCAAAAACATCCTTCACTGTACGATATGTATCTTAGACTCCATACACCAAGTAGTCATTCCTTTTAGATATCAAGAAATGTCCTTCAAATAACGTTCCCTCACTATATCAAGATATTGTTTCTTAAAGACCGTTTTCTCTCAAGAAAGACGTCGATCGTAAGCTAAGGGACACAAAACAATATTTGGATATAGACTTATCTACCATGAACGCCAGAAAACAATGGTTATACCGCCTACATGAACTTAATCGCCCATTACAGCAGCAAATTGTCATGACCGTATTCGAGGTACTGCTGTTAATGGATTATTTAAGGACAATGATAATGTAGCGTTTACCGTTTTAGTCTACTTTAAAGGACATATACAATGATACATAGGAAAGTACGTTGATAGGTAGTTTAGTTCGTATAGAAAACTTGTAGGTTAGTTGAAAAGGTATAGATGTCGATAGGTAAGAAGGTAGGTGGTTGGATAGATGGGTGAATAGACAAGTGTGTAATATAAGGTCGGTCGGTCGGTCGGTAGGTCGGTCGGAAGGTGGGTTGGTACGTGGTAGGTAGGTAGATAGGTATATAGGTAGGTAGGTAGGTAGATATGTAGGTAGGTAGGTAGGTAGGTAGGTATGTAGGTAGATAGGTAGGTAGGTAGGTAGGTAGGTAGGTAGGTAGGTAGGTAGGTAGGTAGGTAGGTAGGTAGGTAGG
>JAUUEB010084952.1:0-15425 GCA_032362205.1 Clione limacina | reverse complement strand
CAGTCAATACAGTGTTAAGGGGAGATCATAAAGATATTTCCGGTTGAATTACACGTGTGAAATGTTAGATTTGAAAAATAAATAAATTATAATTTCTTTAAAAAGGCTTTAAAATGGTAAACGCGACCGTACAGACTAGATTTGATGCACTGATTTAAAAAAAATGTCATTGATTTTGTAATTAAACTTATATTTAGTAAAATTATTTAGAACATTTGTAAGTCCAGTGACTGAACACTACAAAGGATTCCGCGCGTCACCGATATCATGTTTGTTGCACAGAGGGGAGACAACTCCCAGTTCATCATTCCGTTGTGTGACTACTACTGATATATATTACTATAAAACGGGTGTTCGAAAACTGACTCGAGTTTCTTCATAAAATCGAGACCATCGAATGATCATGAAGAGGTCTGCCGACTTCAACACTGGTTATCAACTGCTTGTCATGTGACCTGATGACGCTTGATCACATGACAAAGCAGCGGGTAGCAGCTCGTAGATAGGGGGTAGGACTTGCCTCTCCCTGCTTCTGTTCAGATTTGGGGACTACACTTTTTAGTTCGGAAGGAATCTAGTTTCTGCGTTTAGATAATCATCAATGTTTATCCATTTGGATGATAACTGTATGATTCAATTTACTATCCTATTCTTAAGAATTAATTATTAGTTTAAAACATACTCGTAGAAACTTAAAAGATGCTAGGTTGGATTAAATGTTGTTAAATGGAGCGTACCTTTTGACTTTGGAAGTAAAAAAACCATTAAAATCTACTACATCATGATATCAATTCAGGCGCGAAGCAAGGATTTTGATTAGGGTGGGATTGGGCCGTCATTTTAGAAAGTGATTTTGTATCTCAACAGCTCTACAACAGCATTAAGCATTAAAACTAAATCTAAAACAAAGTTCAGAGCAATAAAATCATCAACCTTTACTCAAACCTCAGACGCCACTGTGATTGAAATACATACTTAAAATTTAGCTTTGCCAAACATAACTGTCATATCTTTATCTTATATTTGAATGAAGCAAATTCAACTGTACTTCCATATTTTGTCAAAAAATGTTGATCAAAAAGCATCAGACCAATCTGGTAAAACGATTTCTGCACCCGAGCCAAGAGTATCGGTATCTATTAGTCGAAAAGGAAAATATAGATGAAAGCGAAATTATGCAGTCACATTTGTCACATTTCAGACGCCGACAAAGGTCATGTTAAATGTCTTAGATGTAAAAATGTTGATGGCCTTTACAAATTGTGATTTTTAAAAGCTCATTTGAATATTGGATTGAGCTTAGATCGGGATTGAATGGTTCTTTTTCTCTATAGATATGTTTAATTCAGTCATGAAAGTAATGAAAAAATGTTAACTTCCAAAATGAAGAATGGACAGATAGTGTACACTCGTAGTAAACAAAGTTGAAGATTGAATAAACTTTACGTCTGTAAAAGTAAAGAGTTTTACGAAAATAGTCAATTTATCCTCTTTCATATCTTTCAATTTTTTCCATTCGATGATTAATGTTAAAAGACGATCTCATATACTTTTGTAAACGTCTAACTAGTTTTTGCAGAACTACTGTCATAGGAATATATAATTATCTGACTCGGGATTTACTAACGGTTAATGCTTCAGTAACGATTGCGCCTTTAGGTGACAGAAAAAAACATACATGATAATACCTAAGATTATTAAAATGGCGCATACAATAAACGAACTCTCGGGTAGATCAAATTATACGTAAATCGCAATTCATTTATTTCAAAGTACTACACCGGAAACCAGATACTAACTGTGGGTAACTGGGGTCAATTTGGGTAAATCGGTGTGAAATATGGAGAACTTGGGTATTCTTGTCTATCAGGAGCTATAACTAAATCACCAATTGTTGAAGTGGGGAAACAAATAACTATCGCTTTTGTCCTACCAACACTTTTCATTTGAGTCCATGTCTGATCCATTCTGAGGACATTATTTTCTGTTCAATTATTTTCTATTGTCCAACATTTTTTTGTCTATAACTTCTAAAAATATAAACAATCATGTCGAATTTAATCATTTGAAAGAGCGAAGAATAACATAAAAACCTCTTGTAATGCGTGCTACCTAATTGATACGCTGTTACAACATGACTGTCTGTTCTGCAAACGCATGTTGTAAGTATTTTTCCCAAATCACCCATTTAATTGTAAATCGGGGTATATTTCTTGTTTGTCTGTCTGTTTGTCTGTTAACACAATAACTAAGATTATAATGCTTTGCATTTCTGTCATGTTTAGTAGGATAATATAGACCAATATTTGAATATTAGCTTTCAAATCCGATAACATTGGTAGGAAATTGACTGAGTTCCTTATTGAATTAAAAAAAAAAAATAAGCTCTCTGTTAATTTTGAAAATACGTTGTATTCACATCAACAAAGATAAGAATCTGAAATATTGCATAGACAATGTTGTCGTTTTCTAAAATATTTTTTCTACGTTTTTGAAACGTCTCATTTTTGGCAGAGTCAAGTCTCTTTTTTGATTTCCCATGTATTTCATTCACGCAGTTAGAGGTAGGACCCTTAAATCTTGAACATAGGCTCTTCAGGTGGCCTTCTAAAAAATGTTTCTCAAATTTTTGAAGTTGTTTTGACAAAATTAAGACCCTTAGAACATTGTTAATATGTTATATGTTAATATGGTAGACATGCTGGGGTTACATTGTCAAAGAAACGAATCTGAAGACTTGCCCAGAGCCCTTTCAGTTGTTCTCTAAAATATTTTTCAGTGAAGAGATGAAAAGTTTCGACGAAGTGTGCTACTGGCTCGCGAACTATTCAAGATTGTGACCCTGTGTTGGGAGGATCCTTCCTCTCATCAGTCCCTGGGAAAGATGAAGACATTTTTTGCTCGTCCTCGGGTGTTGTTCCTATTTTTGTTGTTGTTTTGGGGAAGTTGCTTTAAACTTGTTGATGTTGCAATGCTCCCTTCCCCAACTCTCTTTCTCCCTTCCGATACTTGATTCCATTCCCTACCGGTTGGAACCAGTAGGAATTTCATAATGTGTCTGTCAAGGCCAAAGAAGACTTTACAGATAACTCTAAATGATAGTGGATACAACCACAAGCTTGAATACAAGTCATTTGTTCAGGGGCGTCCATAAGAGGAGGGCTGATCCCCGGTTCCCCCACATTTGGGGGCCCCACAAAAGCAAGTAAAAATGAAAAAGAGGCAAAAACGGGGCGAGAAAGCAAAAAAAGGAAGAAAGGGAAACAAAGAAGACGAAAGATTTAAAGAAATCCTCCGGGGCTCCATATGATGGCACCATGTGTGGGCCTCTAGAAAAAAGATAAATCCACATGTGAAGCCAAGGGCCGCCACAAAAAAAATGCAAGAAAAGGAAGAAGAGAGCTGTAAGGGGGAGAAGGAAAACACAGTGCTGGGGTGGGGAAAAGCAAAAAGAGTGCCAAATGGCGACATGTAAAACTAAAAGCATAGCATGATAAACTATAACATCAATATTCTGCTTCCTTTTAAAATATTAATGACGACTTGATATTTTCAATGAAAACATCATCAGTACATCCGACAAAATATTTGATACATCAAAATACATAAGTAACTTCATTGTTTTCACCAGTTTTATTTTTGTCTTTTGACCGTCTCATGAATGTCTTTTGTAAATAATTGATACATTGTTTCATTGTGATTTGAATCAAATGATAGTAGAATTAAATACCATGTATTTTTGACTCTAGCCCAATTTCAATTTCTCTATAACTACCGGGGATGAATCCAGGAGGAATATGTTGGTATTCTTCCTACTGGATCCAAAGAATTCTTTAAAATGCACAATTTAGCTTGTATATTTCAAAAGATTTACCTCGCTATGCTCGGCTTGTTACATCATCCCCCTAAACTGTATCATTCATGATGTGTCTACAGGCCCATTCTTAGGGTTTCATCTCCCATTAACCGTTAGTTTTAATAGTGCTAACATTTTGTTTATGTAGACATCCTCAAAAGAGTTACTTGTTTCAAGATTTAAAAAGATCTATAAATAACTCTAAAAAGCACGATGTAGATTCTTTTTTTAAATGTATCCGGGGAATTACCCCCGGACTTTCCAGGAATTCATAAGTGTGGTTATTTTTCGACAATTCCATTATAGTCTTTTGAGTGACTTATTTTTGTTGTTAAAAATGATAGAGTAATGTTTGTTTTCCTGTTTGACTGGGTGGATTTAATTAAAATATATATAAAAGAGATACAGTCATATTTTCACACATTTTTACAGTCTTTTAATAGTAGATTTATGTGGAATGAGGTAGGGGCCCCCACATATGGGGCCCGGGGCCCCACATGCTATTGACGGCCCTGCAACTATTATACACAGTCGTTGCACGTGTTTTCATCAACCTTGGAGTTATTTTTCTGCTATTTAGTGTATCTCCATTATTTACTCATTTAAACGACATAATGGTAAATGAAAGATAAATATACCAAAAAGGATTCACAAGACAATCTATTACGGGAACACATTATTCAAAGAAGGTGTGAAATAAAACAAAGTATTGTAAAATAAGACCACAAACGTATGTCTAAAAAATAAGTTCGTCTTCCAGCCACATTTGATCGTTATCTGTGCGTTTGTTCATGCTTAAATGTGGTGTGCTTGTTTGGATTTTAAAAGTTTCAACAAGTTTAAGTTTCCACAAGTTACGTTTCAACAAGTGTATTTTGAGCTCAGGTACAACTGTAACTAATAGAGCGTGGGTACAAGCAAAACATTGTCATAATGAAACGATGACAACAAAATAAGGAAGGCAATAAACATCCAAATGAGCATATCCGAAAGTGTGCAAGTTAAATGGTGTGCAAATACATGTTAAATTGTTATTGAGTTCAGGATATTATGTTGTCAGGAAATGAAGAAAAGATATAGACTTTGAAAAATTAAGTGCTTGAAAACGTTTTTATTATGAGTAATATTAGTTGATGACTTAAAGTTCAGTAGGTGAGCCATTGCAAGAAAAAATGTTTGTGTCGATATAAAAAGGAAACATATTTTACAAAATGATCAATTGTTGTTTTTATCAATGACTGTGAGTTTGGTTAGTATCATGTTTTGTATAATTCAATCCAACTACAGTTAAACTTGCTCAGCGGCCACCTACGGTAAAAGGCCACCTGCAGTAATTGGCCACCCTTAGCGTGAACATTCAAATGTATTCACTATAAGATTATTTTAATGCTAACTTGCTGTAAGAGGCCATTTTCATTAGGCGGCCATTTTGGCTTCTGATAATCCTTGGACTGTTTTGTATTTATTCAGATTGCTGTTATATCATACATTCATTAGAAAAGAATGTGCACAGTAGGAAATGTTCGAAAGACTTAAAAATGAAATCATATGAGCAAGCAGGACATAGTTCATAAGATTAAGCAAAACAGAAATGTGGTATATGTTTTAAAGCATGCTCTCTATTACAGATGCACCTGCGTCTGATAATGCACTAGCTATGATAAATGAATAATATTTGTCAACATCTGCGACGCACATATTCTTCACAAATGAAAACCTTTAATTTATGCGCATGTATGCATAAAACTTTGTGTTTTTATATTGAACGGTGTGCAAAAAATACAAAATTATTTCCAAGCAGTAACTCATATTTAATTTTGTTGGACAAATACAGCATTTTTTAAAACAAAACAGTGTGTGTTAACTCCCGATATTTGTTTTATTGCATGGTTTTTATAACAAGACTTGATTATATTCGGTCCGTTTTATTCCTGTCTTCCACAATGTTTAGTGCCGTTGACTTGTGTATCAAGTTACTCTCGTTATGTGTACACCTGTCGTTAACCTCTACTGTAAGGGGATGGTGATATTTTAGCATAATATTTAGGGTAATCATGCTACTCGATGAATAATAAATCATGAGCTTTTATGGAATACTGCTTGACATTCAGAAATACTGAATAATCAGAAAGTCTGATAATTATCGCATAATCAATGAAAGGTATAGCGACTAAGGAACCATATTCATAGCCAATGTTATAATGAAAAAAATCAATTCAAACAAGAATAATGCACACCGTAAAAAACACTATCGTCAGGTTAGAAGTAAGAGCTTTTTTTTAAATAAAAAATAAAAAAGGATGCATTTTTCGTTTGAAAGGACTCTAAAAAATACGATTAATAATTCAAATTACAATTGATATTATTTTATTTTGGTGATCTTTGCATCAGTCAACTTTCGTTTTTTCTTCAGCCTAGTAAATTTTAAATACAAATATTTTCGTGTGCTAAAAACAAATTGGATAAAACAATGTACTGTATTACATAGGTTTCGATCAGTCCTGTCATTTTATGACGACATCCTTATTTATATGAATATTATTTTAAATGTAAATGAGGCGCGTGTCTCTAAGTGACGCATGCACGTCCACCTGCATTTGTGGCCATGTGTAAACGAATGAGTCACTTGTTAGAAACAACGAATGCACGGCAAAGGTCGGGTTAACACAAAGAATGTGCCATCATCTCATTCTGTCTTTGTCAGCATTAGTGACAGTAGAATACAGAACGTCCCTGCTCTTGATCCCGAGGTTAGATTAAGGTGTGTATAGCAAAGTTAAAGAGTTTGATATATTTTGACAATACTGATTGTGTTGATGCTATCATGAATAAATGAGAGCGCTGGTTTCGATATCACTTTTCTATCTTTATTCATGAATTTCTTCTCCTTTTAAATATTGAATATAATTTTCTCTTTGTTTCATATGAATGACTGCATGTGACCTGCTAACACGATTTACTGATTAAGTACCTTATATTATCATAATCTACACAAAGTGTATTCACCAAGCCTATTAACGACTTCATAATTACATTGTACTATTCAGTAATATGATAATACATGCGTTGTTATATGTTATTTCCCCTTTGAATTGAAAATTAATTAAAATGTATGTTAATATTGTAGTTAATGATGACCTTATGGCTCACCGCATTTAAGACAATGTTTAAAAAGAATGAGCTGAATTATCGATTTAAAAAATTATATAATTAGTCTCCAAACAAACACTGACACGTGACTTGGAAATCTGACACAAACATTAACGCGTTAATATATTGCCAGCAGGGAGCAGATCTGAAATGGATCAGGTAGAAATGTTTATTAGTAACAATTGTTAATTAGTCTTTTAGGGTAACCAAGCCTGTTGTTGTGACTCACTTTTTAGTGTAAGGATTTTTTAAGATGTCTTGATACACCATCATTCTTTTAATCTCCATGTCCTTGTGTTGGTCTGTCAAATAAAAGTCATCACAGGTGTGACTCACATAAATTGATTGGTGTTAACATGTGATGTAAACGTGTCAGAAGAAGATCACAATGAGCAGCTGTCAACCATTTGATGTTTAGGGGGGGGAGGAATATTTTAGTATCTTGTAATTGTAATTTCCTGTGCAATAAAAAAAATGGCTATCAAGAATAATAGTAATTTGTTTAGATATAAATGTAATAGACACAACGTTTTTAGTCTCTTACACTTTGAGATCTGGACAAATTGCGGCTCAGGGTGGGATTCAAACCCACGACCATGGAATCCAAGAGATATTTGAGCTTACCGGGGCATTGCTCTTGCCAACTGAGCTAAAGAGACGTGTATTCATTGTAAACATTGTTCCTAGTGAAGTTCTTTAAAATATGCGCTGAATACGTTTCCTTAGTGGTAAAGAATACTATAAAATTTAACATAGAAAAGAAAATATAATGATTTGTCAGCATTCTTGAACAGGATAGCCGCCACATGTTTTGATGAAGGTGGTCTCTTTTTGTATTGTCTTTTAAATGTGTTTACTGTTAAATCAAAATAAACAAAAAGGTACAAGGGAATCCCATCATGATGTTATAAATATTGATGACTTAGAAAAGATTAAAAGGGAAATCGTATTCACTTTTGTCAGGAGATAGTAATAAACCCCTGACCTAAATATGTATTATCCAATTATTGTATGTCTGTCTCATTCGCCTTATAGTTTACTAGGAAAAGCGTAGAGTCCTTCATTGTATCATAGTCTGCTTGTAACGAAGACAAAGATGGATTCTATACAATATCATAGTAACAATGCGTTTGTAATGGTGATTCATGTCTCAGACTAGACAGGCTTAATACTCCTATCGGAAAATAAATGGATTCAGTTGACAGGATTTATACTTTTTCGTCTCTCGACAATTCTTTCTAAGTTTATCATACATCGAGACTTGTATTCTTAACAATATGAAAAATAAGTCAAGGACTATGAAACCAGTAAGATTTCCCGTTTGTATATCATCCTAGCATTAATGTTTCTAGAAATAAAACCCTCTCTTTCGACAAAAAATCAATACGTTCGATTATTTCATTTTTCTTAAATAAGCTAATTAACTTGTCAACAAAATATAAATCCTTAGTTTAGACTTTTAAGAGCAAAATAATGAATATTATATGTGTTATCACAGTGAAACCCTTTGCCAATTAACTCAAAATGGGATTGCAGGACTACGTTAACCTCACTAACACATGTGACCTATGAATTAATTGCTCTTTGTTCTGTTGTGTACCGTGTTCTGAAAGAAACAAAAATATGCATTGTTTGGAGACGGTGGTAAATTTCAAATACACTTGGTTTCAGCTGTGTTCTTTGGCTCCCATATTTCGAGCCTCTGTGTTCATACTCATTTTGGTAGTTACCAGCGGTCAGGAGTTCAATTCCTACTGTTGGGGGACATTTCAAACGTTACAATTTGTTAAAAAGTTAAAAGTGACAATCCTATCATGTAGTGCCGGTATTTATCACAAATACGATAATAATTGAAAGCACTCTGGTTTATTACTGTAGACAAAATGTAGCTCATGTACTAGTATAAGTGGTAGTAGATGATATTTAGTTGTGCTCACAGGGGCCGCTTCTAGTGGATGACAGTTCTAGTGTAAGACATGCCTAACATATTCTGTCCTCACCGTACAATAACATCAATGATGGAGAAGAACAAATGGCAAACACCTCCTTAATGTAAGTAAACTAGTTGAAATAAGTTTTCTTAGAAGGGGATAGCACGCTTCTTGGTTTTCAAAAGCTTTCAATATTTCTGAGGAAATCTGACATCTTTGATAAATGACCACCTCAAATTTCAAAGAAATAAGATAACACATTTGAATTAGATACTAAGTACTAGTAAAAGTGTTTGTTGGGTCCACTTTTTGTGTTGTTTTTCTACCCCATGAGACAGTCCGCGAACGTGATATGCACCATTTATTATGTTACATATTCAGGTCACTGTACAAGTTATCTGATTCGTACCCTTTCAAAAAATCCATTAACCATAATCTATAAACTTCTATACTGCGGTGTGTGTGTGTTTGTGTTATTTAATTGAGGTTTTTTCCTCGTGCTATCGGGTACAGCCTTTATGGAGACAAATTGAGACTGATAAAAGATTGTTAGGTAGTTCAATAACTACTAGGTTTGCGCCAGTGCAAATACTGAATATTGAATCTACTGGCTTATTGGAAGACGAATACAAAGACGAATGGGTGATCTGAACAAGATATCAAACTTATCATTGTTACAGACACCAACACTTAGAGATGTATCTTCAAGATCTAACGACTTTAACTTGTTTTTAGGGAAACCATCATCCATATAACACCAGTTTAACATCAGAATATTGAAGTATGTAGGTACACCGCTTGTAAATAAATAAACAGACTTTCGTTGTTTTCATGTAGATCACCCTAGTATTGATTTTAATTTTTTTGTATTTGAGGTTTTTCTATAGATCAAGATTTGCAACATTCTTTTCATGAAATAGCGGACGAGTAAAGTAAACAAGTTTTCGATAACATTATAAAACTACATTAATTGTCAAAATGAGACAAAAATCTTATGACTTTAATTTAGGTCATGAATGAATCCGGAGCATTCTTAATCCATTCTCCTAAAAACTAAAAGAACGGTTTATTAAGTGTCCCAAGTTTGTTAACACTAGTTGTTATTATCCTTGTTAAACTAGAAAGTATATGAATAATGTGAATAATGTTTCCAACAGTCTGTTTTTAAGTCGTTGGTCTTACACAATCCTGTTTTTGTCAAACCCACGATAAAGTTCAAAAGTCGAAGGCCAAAGAATTGATTTCATTCATTGTGTTCACCGCATTACTGATGATAATGAATCTAGAAAATCCTCTACGAGTCTTATTTATTTAAATACAACAACAACATTTGAGCCTTGATGGCATGGTCAAACAATGATTCATTTTTTTTAAAGAGGGAAATAATCTCACCGTAGAGTTACAATGTTACGTGGTCTCATTCTCTTAAACTTATGTCAGGATTGTTTACATCAATCTTTACCAGGGGAATCACCATAAACAAGAGCTCACGAGCTTTATCCTGCTCATTATTTGGTAGGCTTGGCGGGTAGTTGATTGTGCACCCCTACCTCTGGTAACTCAATTTATTTTAAACAGAAGACAGTTAAAGTTACTTATTTCTAACAAAGGAATCATCGTGTATCAATTATATTTTAATACTAGCGACTTGTCACGTCGGCGTTACTCGACTTCCTCTGAGAATTCGATCAAGAGAAGACGAAGTACAAGGATAAAAAGACAGTATCCATCAAAAAACCCACCCCTAAGGAGGTTTTCAATGCTTAAAAGTCATTAAAAAAGAGACAGACCTACAAAGCTCAGGGGCTTCACGTGGATTGTAATGGCGCTTTCGCTAAAAACCACACAGTTTGCAGAATAACAACAAGAAAAACAGTATAGAAAGACTAAAAAGTTATTATAAAAAAGTTCATCCCTGCAGAAAGGGACTCCCGTCAACTATCCCCAAAAAGTTTGAAAAGGCTAGATATACGCCACTGTATTCGCAAATATGCCTCCCACAGTTTGAAGAAGTAAATTAACAAGAAGTTGTCAAAAGGCCAATTTCTCATTTCAATGCTTAAAAACACGCAAATAGTAATAGCACTTTGCTTAAAATACCCCCATTTGAAAAAAAAACTAACTGTCTGTTTCTCTGTTTGTTGTGTCGCTGTCTGTTTGCTGTCTGTCTGCCTGCCTGCCTGCCTGTCTGCCTGTCTCTCTATCCGTCTGTCTGCCTTCCCGGCCACCCTCCCGTCCGAACCCGCCCGACCTCCCGACCACCCGCCTGTATGTATGTCTGTCTGTCTGTCTGTCTGTCTGTCTGTTTGTCTGTTTGTCTGTTTGTCTGTTTGTCTGTTTGTCCGTTTGTCTGTTTGTCTGTTTGTTTGTTTGTCTGTTTGTCTGTTTGTCTGTCTGTCTGTCTGTATGTCTGTCTGTTTGTCTGTCAATAGTGCTTAAGTATAATACATAAAAACAAAAGAAAACCTAAGTTTACAAACGTATAACAATATGTGTTCAACAGAGCATAATGAAGAATAAAATATAAACAGGGTCAAATTACCAGTTAGCAATATTGTCACGGGTGACATTCTATCAAGTTGTTTTGCCGTCGGTAACTTTTATTATTCCTTATCTTTTTCTCGGGACGGTCACAGATATAGTGTCGTGGTGAGGCGGGGTAAGTAAGGTGTCTTAAAACTGATAAGATAAAATGTCCTGTAATTGATAGGGATATATAATGAAACGTAATTGCTTCATAAAATCCAAAATATTTCCATTTTTATATATTTATCTCCATTTATGGTATTCTTGTTATCCTATGTTCAAACTACAGCAAAATCCACCCCGAAACTTCTGAGGAAATCATCACGCAAGCAATCAAGCAACCAAGCATACAATTTAACGTATATTGTTAAAGATTATAATTGTTGACCTCGATTTGGAATAAAGAAGAATCTAAGCCTTCAAACTCTTAACTATTGTCTTCAACAATTCATACCCAGTTGCTTTTGAGTGATAACAATATTTTAGATAATTTGGTTGGGGTTGCGAGTTTAAAAATTGGGCGAGCAAACTGGAAATAATAATGATAAATTCAGTAAATTTACATTTTCTTTGACTTTCCAACTCTGTTAAGATAATCAATATCCATCTTTTATGAACACGAAGAGCTATTTCCCCTCTCTCTAACTCGCTCTTTCTAACTAGATAAGATATCGTTAAGCTTTTAAACAGTTTCCTTTTCCCATTTCTTGATTAAATTCAATGTTTTGATATCTTTATGATCTAAATGTAAACATTTATAGTGTTTATTTCATTTATGAGCTCTTCGAAATTGAAATTTGGTGAGAACAAGTGTTGCTAGGGAAACAAATATCAAGCCAATGCAATTGACCCATGTGAACTGATCGCAATAAAGCAGCCTTTATCTATGTAAATGATCGAGTTAGAAAGCCAATACCCGGCCCAGTCCAAAGAAAGTGATATCGATGAAAATCTTAAGAAACAATGAAACTGTGTAGTCAAACGATGATTGCATTGTTTCCTGACTCTCGTTATTGAAGGACACAAGACGAGATGTTGTTTAGTTTTTAAGTAAAAAGAAGTAAAATAACGATAATAAGGAAGAAAAAAGAATTTGAGAAATTCGGGTTTCAACATTATGAGCAGGATGAGAGAATACGATGGAACTATACAATCTAATCTTTAATGGTTTCATCTATCATTTCAACCCTTTTTAACGAGCTTTTAAGCGGAATAAGTATGGCAATATTTTGCAACGTTTTCCACTAAAAAATGAATGCAAATAATGCGTTGAATTGTTTTTAAGTGCTTGTTTAAATTGAAAACCTACTGGCACGAGAGTATGAGAATATATTTACAAAAATAATTTTCCCCATGGTGTTCAAGTATATTTAATATGGTTAAGCTGGTCATATATAATCTTCATACATGGTCTTCATACCATCTGCAAATGCAATCAAATGTGGTCTGATTCAAGTGTTCATTTCTTTTCCTATACACTGAGCGTCGATTATGAGCAAAGGGGTTGTTTATTTGCTCTCATCTCGACCGTGAATATATTTGCGCTCCTGAAATATTAACGCTTTTGCACAAACAAATTCATATTTTCTGTTAACGGTTATTCCGAAGTATTCTCACCCAGGGATGAAATTGAATGACTTAACCTTGATGACTTTTAAAAACATTTATGGCTTTTTTTCTACCTGGGCCCCGAACAAACATATAGCATTAAATGGAAATAACAAATTTTCTTTGGCATGTTTATCCAAGTTAGTCCAATAGAAACCCTTATTTTTTAGACAATATAAGGGTTATTCAAGATTTGGAAATATCTTAACAATCAAAATTTTGTAGCCCAATTGGTATCGATATAACGATAAGTGATTATGCTTCATAAAAAAGTTTTTTTAGATTTTAAAGTTGACTTTTACCACGTGACCACTTACTACATTCGGTAGAAATATAGTTTTTGCGTTAAGATCATTTCATTCATGAATAGTAGCCACTTGAATTAACTCTGTACTAGTCAGTTCACCGACGTATCTTTTAAGACTTCAGTATTTTCTTTTTTAGAACACACTCTTAGGAACCTAAAAAATAGATTAGATTAAATATTACTAGACAGGGAACGGCGATTGTAATCGAAAGTTGAAAAGCGTTTTAATAACTTTACATTAATGATCCCCGTAGAAGCATTAACAACCAGATCCGGTTGAGTCATGGGTGGGGGGTGAAAAGAAATCTAGTATTACCAAGTACCCCACTTAACGCCACGACCGTGATGTATTTCCTCTGTTGTCCGTCAAAACAATGCGAAATACTGATTTGTGAGTTGTATCGGCAAGCCCATATTACAAAACGTTTGCGATAGGATAGTTTTAACACCGGATATCTAATTGCAAAAAATATCTAGAGTTCGTGCTAAAAACCATACCACGTTTAATGTTTTCTAGATAGAGTGTGATGCATTGTTCACAGAACTTTTTGAATTTTTAACATGTCATGAAGATTAAAACAATCACACTAGGGCTAGATGTGCTTTTTGTAAAAAAAAAAAGATTTGGAAACAACAAATTCTTCTAATGCTCTTCCGACTTACTTTGAGTTGAAATTGTTGAAACAAGTGAAGTAACACTGTTTGATTAATACATCTGAGGCCAATTCTATTTATTGATCAGATGATAGATACAAAAGATAAGTTAAACACAAAGATATTACAAGTGAGTCATAATAACAGGTAATCATGCACAATGTGACTCTTCTTTTAAAGTGCTAAATTATGTCAATAAATGCAGTTTTTCCAAATTTTGTTTTTTTAAAACAGAAGCGTTTTTAGAATCAGATATGACTGATTTTATTTTGAATCTATTTGGTCTGGTTTGTTTAAATAACGTATACACATTTTGTTAACAAGGCAACAAGGCGGAAATTGGTAAGTGAGCATTTTTATAAAATTTGACAGAACACACATTCCCGATAAACTTTTGTCTTTTCTTCAGTTCTTTTATGAAGCAAACGGAATCAATATTGAACAATATTGCTTACAAAGAAAAATTACTGACTCACAAATGCCATCCTTACTGCACAAACAATTTTCCAAGGACATTATTGCGAAGTAAAGATGGTGTTTGTAAGTTATTTCCCTTTGTAAGCAATATTTTTCAATGACATTCACATAATAAGCTGATAATAACCATCGAAACGTATCTACAAAAAGTTATAAAAATCAATAAGGTATCAAGCTATCCTAATGTATGCTTAATAATTTTCTTGAGCAGAAAAAATGCGGTCGGTGTGAAATCCTAGAAATGTCCGCTTTTTGCTTTATAGTTAACTGCAGGTTGACCAGTGGTCACATAAACTTAATTATGGTACCACAAAATTGTTAGATATATTTCTAATAAATTATAGAGAATCAGTGGTTTTTATCTAGAATCGTTTGGTAGTTATAACGATTACTTATCGTTCCATGATAATTAAAACAAAACGTGTATTATAGTAAACTTATGCTAAACCAGGAATGATTTAATTGGCTGTTACAGATTTTTATAAACTATCAATTTTGACCCGTTTTATTTACTTACCCAAAATCTAAATCAGATGCAAGCGTTTTGGGTCTTTTCTCGAACTCATTTTAGCTCAACAGAGACACACACCTGTACCTTCTTGGCTTCCTGGAAAGAATTCACGTTACTATTAGGCGTCTCGCCTTAGCAAGGCTAAGTTGTCATTCAACAATGGTTTTTAATTTGCACCGGGGTGGAGTGAGTAAAGGTTTGTAAGTATTCTTTCCCTATGTAAGACCCTGGATAATTTGAAAATGGGACCTCTCCCAATCGAGTTCACAGCATGTCACTGGGATACCACATCCTCTTTTGATCCAGACGCCAAGTGCTCCTGAGGCCAGGAACCTGGATTCTGTGAGTTAAAGTTTTTTTCCCGACTGTTTCTGGTAGACAAGACCTTACTTTACGAGAATCCGT
>JAUUEB010084730.1:0-15434 GCA_032362205.1 Clione limacina | reverse complement strand
GTGTCCGTTTCACGCTTTTGGCGATGATCACTAAGCTGACTGGACTGGCTGTCTTGAACTTTTATATCTCTCCTGCGAATTGATACTTTGGGCGTTGTTTGGCAGGGGCATAGATGTGACGTAGAACAGGGGGTGCGTATGGGGTAGGGGGGAAGGGGGATGAGGGAAGAATATATATATATATATTAAGAAATTACAAATCCTAAGTGAGTTTAATTCGTTAAGTCCTCTGGGTAACACGATGCATAATCTGGTAAACCAGAAGCGTTCACGTCCCTTCATTATGTTAGCGTCTTTACTAAAGACCTGCTCAATAGGTAGACATCGCATGTCCTGTAAAGAATGAGCTGGCGAGTTGAAATTCCTAACGACATGAAGGACCTGGGTCTACGGCCATATACCTTGGTCATTTAGCATATAACCAAACTATATAAAAGAAAGGAAAAGGGAAATAACAAAGTATGGAAGAAAGAAACAAAGATTAAACGAGTCTCAGATTAACGACTTATTTAGTGTTAAATCTTTCGATGCGGTTCATTTTAAAGACACTGCTCTTAATGCCCTGTAAAATGAATGACCAAATATTCAACTTGACTTAAACGGTAACATTGACTCCCAATGACATGACACATTTATTCATCGGTCCATCCCTTAAAATTATAGAATATCCATTCTGGCAAAAAATGTGTTTCGGTTCTAATTTCCCTAAATCTATCTCGGCATTCTCCTTTAGTATTCTGATTGATTGTCGAAAGTGAAGCCCTGCTTATTTCAAACATTGTATATTATTTTATCATTCTCTAATATTGATGCTGTGTGTATGAGCATACTTAGTAATTGCGCCGAATGAAATCATTACGTTCTTACTTGAACGAATATAAGGCCTATTGGCTGGTTCTCATAACATCGTATGTTGTTGTTGAAGAATAATCGTACAATTAAAGATTATATCCGTTGTGAACCTCGGCAGACATACTTCCACCTATACTAAACTGTTTGTCTTTAATCAGTACAGAATACAGTTTTATTGACAATACAGTTGGTCACCTGTGTTACCCACTAGAGTTCTCTGTTGTATTGACAATGTATCAGTGTGTACATTTGTTATGCATATGTAGCATTAGTGCCACAGGTATTTCACCTTAGCCTAAGTAAAAATAGAATTAGTCACTGTATATATAATGTTTCTGCATACATAAATTAGTCAGTTCAATGTGTCAATTTCTTAAAGAAAAGATCATGGGTGACACGAAATTGACGCCATACTTAACGTTTGGGAACCACTTAAGCTTCAGGGTTTTACAAAGGCTTCATCAGATTTACATATTGACAAGACGTGCTGTGTGGAATAGCATGTTTACAAAGAACTTCATAGGTATTCCTTATACCAAACATTATTAAAGAGCTGTTTGTAGAAACTATCCATTTCATTCATTCTCTAAAATACATTCTCTCGTACGTGTTATGTCATCGTTTTTTTCAAGGGGTTGTAAATCAAATTGTTTTCCCTTATTTAGATTGGTTCAAACGGTAGATAATCTAGTAATTACCAAAGTAAACGTTGGTTTTTTCAGCATACTATTCATGAACACATGTTTCCACCTGTCACGTGATTTAAGGGCTAAGTCCCTGTCTCATATTAAAATTCCTGTTTTCGAACACAAGCAGATTCGAATGGTTGCTGTCAATATTTAAATGTTTATGCGACACTTTCAAACAGGTTTTATTGTTGTGAAGGACATGTTACTATCAAATAAAAGAACTAAATAAAATAGAAACATGAATACTCAGATAGAGTATAAACTCGACACTAAGTCAAAAAGGAATATCAACACGAATTGGCAGATTCTTCGTAAAAAAGAACACCATGTAGAACAATATTAGAAAATAAAAATAATAGGTAATACAACGGAACACATTTAATATTTCTTTTACATAAACCAATTCACACAAAAAAGCAGGGACGGAAAACGCAACCACGAGGCTCAATTTTATAATCTTCAAGAGTGCGGCTGGTGTACACTCATTGGAAATTCCCGTTTGGTAACAAACGTGCCGTACGTAGCTAACATAATGACTCGACAGAAATTGCATTGGAACATATAGTAAACTACTTTAAAGTATATTTCTTTGCCAATTGTTAACAGATATTGCTGGAATTAAGTAGGGGTCTTCATCGTGCTATATTTTACGGCAATGAGTTGTGTATTTTTTGAGTTACAGCGTTTTACAGACAGACAGACAGACAAACCGACCGATTCCATACTCTCCATGACAAGTATGTAATAATCGGTGTCGAGAAAAACAACATGGAAACATATCCGGCTGTTAAATTATTCGACCTCCCTCCTGTGTCTAAAGATAAAGATATAAGTTTGTATAGCTCTGTAGATTTATATTGATTAGTCTTGGATCTTTTATATATTGAATGAATGTTATATAAGTAAAGTTTTTCATCAGACTGTATTACATTCCTTTTAACTGAATTGCATGATCCTGTGCAATGCTAAGTGTAATCCTTGTTAACGCCACAGGTTATTTAACAATCTTAATGTTTTAGGTAAAATGATACACCTTGCATTCATTCACCAAAAGCTTCATTTTCAACGGTAGTTCCTATATGTAATAATGTTTTATTTCATCTTTTTATCATTACCGTTTTGGTTGATTTTAAACCGAGTCGAACTATTAATTCTTTTCAGTTTTCTTATCAAGGAACTCATGCTAATGCAAAGACGGAGATCCGCAGGCATCCAGGATGAAAACGAGGGTTAGTACATATCAGTAGGATTTTATGCACGGTACGTATAGTTGAATTAACGTCACTATAGTTGCATTAAGAAAAATATAATTGTCGAAAGATCAATATAAGGACTCAAATCTTATCTGTTTAACATTCATAGCTCATTACTTGGCGAGTGCCATGCCATTACTGTAAGTGACGTGTTATTTAGGCTGAGGTCATTTCTTATCAGTTTTAATACCGTCTCACATTGCCTCAAGGTTCTTTTCAAAGTTAGGTAGCTTGGTGCAATTGTGACGAAAGATAGAAAGGGAGAGAAAAAGAGAGGGAGATAGAGAAAGAAAGAAAGAAAGAGATAGATAGATAGATAGAGAGAGAGAGAGAGAGAGAGAGAGAGAGAGAGAGAGAGAGAGAGAGAGGGAGAGAGAGAGAGAAAATGTTCATAGTTGTTTGATCTTCTACTGTCCGAGCTACGTTGTTGGCACTACAGCAGTGTAATACTATTTTGTAAGAATCATCAAAATGTTCATGTGCACAGTTTTGAAAGGCGGGACTGACTAATTACCTAAATACTTTTTTATGTATGTTTGCAGAGAAGTCCATTGCAAAATATTTATAGAAAGGGCGGCAGTAACTCACTGTTTTAAATTTGTGTAACACTTATTAATATTTATGAGTGTTGGAAATGGAAAAATCTAACCATTGCGTAAAGTTCATTGATAAAGATGTTTACAAATGGCAGTAACTGTACAGTATAATAATAAAATTATATGCACAGTGTTACAACTTTTGCATTGTCTTTCACTGCGTAATGACCAATGGTCAAACCGTATTGGTCATGCTACCGCACACATTTAGAATCTATTTTTTAGCTACTCTTGAAAACCTGATGCATTTATATTTAACGGTTCGAGAGTTATTACGGTTTGTTATCAGATATAATAGTGATACACCCTGTTTAATTCAAACTGTATCTCTTTT
Organism: Clione limacina; assembly: GCA_032362205.1. Classification (NCBI taxonomy): domain Eukaryota; kingdom Metazoa; phylum Mollusca; class Gastropoda; order Pteropoda; family Clionidae; genus Clione; species Clione limacina. The sequence continues at coordinate 11,710 of JAUUEB010084730.1, read as the reverse complement.
TCAGCCAATATGAGTCTAGTTCTCGTCCTCATCGTGGTTGTGTTCATCTTATGTCAGACGCCTGGTCTCATCTCACAGTTTGACGTGATTCCCATCGAGTATTTCTTCATTTGGCTAGCAGTTAGCAACCTGCTCTTCGCCACCAACTCTGCCGTCAACTTCCTCATCTACACAGCCTTTGGAAGAAAGTTTCGTAGTGTTCTGCTCAGAGTGTTCAGGCACGTGCGAGCTGGAAGTATGAGATTCTCTTCGATAGGACGTAGGAGATCGTCCATGTCAACTAGCTTCCACGATACACAAATCACACATGAATCAGATTCTCTTAAAGGTGATTCTAGAAAGACTAGCCTTGTAAAGAAAAATAGCAAACCTGGCGTTAGCAATGGTGTGCAGGAAATCGTTCCTCTTAAAGGCATTATTAGTAAAAGTAACGATAGTAGTTGTAAACTGGTTTAACCTGGCTGTAATAAAGGTGAAACTGTTACAGTTCAAGTAGCCTAAAAACTATTGTTTTATTTCCAGCAAGAAATGCAGATGGATATTACAATAGAGAGCATCATAAAGTGTACCTTTGACTTTGGAAATACATACACGTGATGCTTCGTGATGCTTCGTACTTTGACAAAGTTTGAAATATAAAAAAAATACGCAGACGTAGGTTTGAGCTATATCATTGTATAACGATAATGGACTCGAACACTTCGTCAATATTTATATTGTCTATTTCCTTGTTTGATGACATGAGTTGTTTTTTTTATACGTACATAAATTGCTTTGTTAACTTGTAAAATTGTAAAAACTTGTAAACTTGGAATCAGTTGCATAATTTTCAGCTCATTGGGGTCTCTTCATAGTGCTTTTTTTTTCAAACAATAATTTGAAGTGTTTAATTTAGAGGTTACTGGCTGATAATTTTCCCCTTACCATGTTACGTTTTAATTGAGAAATCCCAACAAGTCGGTCACACAAAACACTTTTAATTATTTTTTGGCAATGAATAGTATAGGTACATTACAAAAACTTAAGACCAAATCTTAAATCTGGGCTTACATTTAAGTTTCCAACCTTAACATTAGTCACGTCAGCACTGTTGCTTAGCTACAAGTGTTCGGGCTAAATTTATGACCAGAAAACCCACATCACGTTACGAGTAAAGACTGAACTTGGGCTATAATTAGACGCTTTGTAATCTAAATATAAAAACAACTAAAATAGATAAAGGCAAACGTTCTTTTGTAACGTATACATTCGATATTAATATTGTGTAAGATACCAAATGTCTTTAGATTTGACAACAGGCCACTGAGTAGTTAATGAAAAGCGCTAATGAATCAATGAAGATTCTGTTTCAAATCGCATTTTCAGACTCCATTTTATGGTGACAATTTTTTTTTCGATACCTTAGTAACCATTTATTGCATCTGAACAGATTTGGTTTCAAACAAAATTTCACATGTGTTGTAAAACCGCGTCTATAACAGTGTTTTCAATATTTCGATTTCAAAAGCGCCAGTATTAAAAATCACCCTGTATGACTGACATAACATTTATATTCTCGTATATTTTAATTTCTTACGCCTTACAATTTCCCTGGTTTGTTTGTCATGCAAACTTAAATATCGCGCAAATTGTATGTAGATTAGACCAATTGTTTGAGAGTGAAGAGACGTTCAATCATCAGAGGAAGTAGGTCACCTGAAGAATAGTTTCATTACTTTGAAGTTTTTATTTGTCAGATAGTTTGTCTGTTTGATTATTTTTAAACACAGTCGGCTAAATAAACACATATATTTGCAAAGAACCAATTATTTATCGCGATTCTGTTGGCCATCGATTGGTAAAACTTGAACCGCAATATTCTAACTTCAAACGGTTTACGTCATCCATCTACTGTTTGAAAAAAAGTAAAAGAACACTCATCTGTGAACATTTGATAACAGAGCCGTGTTATTCCTTGTGAAAAGTTAATGGATTATGTTAATGTTAGACACGCGTATTGTCCGTATGATGTTACTTATATGCTTATATATTGTTTCAAACATTTTTCATATTTCTTAAAACATTTTAAACCTGAGTTTTATCAATTCTTTTAAGAATATTATAATAATGTAAAGTGATAGAACGTGTCTTTTCTTGTCTACTACGAAATCAGGCTTAGCAACAACAACAAAATTTATATTTATTTGCCAGTGAGTATTATTCAGCGAATGAAATCTTTCATACTATTTGACCCGTGACATTGAAAGCTATTAAAATTAAAAACGGGGGGTCTATAAACGTTTTTCCTGGAAGTTTTTGATAGACAAGTGATACTTTTCTCATAGTTTCATGTGTTGCGGATGGTGAAGCGATATATATATATTTGTATTTAAAGCCATAATTTTGCGTTCTTGAAGATTAAAAATTGAGCCGTCGTCGTTTCGTTTTCCCGTTCTGCGTTGAGCCGTCGTTGTTGCGTTTTCCCGTCCTTCGTTGAGCCGTCGTTGTTGCGTGTCCTGTCCTGCGTTTAGCCGTCGTTGTTGCGTTTTCCGTTCCGATGTATCTGTGTTAATTGGTTTATGTTAAAGGAATATCAAATAATACTCTCACCCTCTGTCCTAATTGGCAAATCTGTCTTACACGTTAGAAGAACGGGGCATCTACTAGTTAAGTTAAAGAAAGGGGAGTTCATTCCACCAAGCTATCAAGTTCTATAAAACGACCTTCCCTCCTCGCCAAGCAATATATCATTAATATAATCAATGATGCACTTTATTTACTAAAAATCCCAGACCAGCCATCTCGATTGTCATTTATCTCTGGCTGAAATTATAACTAAAAACAAGATGGCGTTGGACTAAAATCTCCCTTTGGTATTCCTGCGTTGCTTGGTCGCCTAGCCAGGACCGGCACAATACAAGAAAAGACACCGCGAGGCACATATCGCACGACAATGTACAGACCAAATCCCTGAGCGCACCAAAGACACACAGATGCTCGACCTCATCATGAAAAGTGTCACATATATCGCCCATGAACTGTCCTCAAGCTAGCAAAGTGAGATGTAAGGATTTGACAGTTCTATTCTCCTAACAGGGTTCCTTACCCTCGATTGCTTTTTGATAAATAAAGAGTCAACAAACACCATCACCTCGTACTAAGCTCCCTCTCTAAAAATATTGACTAAACCAAATATATTTTCACGCTTCTGCCGAGACGCTCCAACTGGTCTATGATGGTGTTTTTATAGTTGACCTTTCTTCAAAAGCAATTTTCTTCAAGCCTCTATCCAGGCGGCTGATATTGTTTCCCGGTTTTATGTATATTAACATCAAAACAAAAAGATGTACATAATATATGAAAATCATTAGGCTGAGGTGTGGATATCGGGGAGACTTTCTAATAATATGTTAATACACATATCAGGCTACTTCAAATGATTCTATATCTAAAAGAACATATATGTAGAACTTTACACGCCTACATATATCTTAGACCCATATCCCTCTCCACTCACATTCAATGTTGCCCATCTACCAGGGAGCTACTTAGACTATGTACCTCCATGCCATCTACCTACTACGTGGAAGCAAATTCGATTTGATTTATATCAAAATTAATATAAAAACACAGATATTATAAATTCTTCCGTTATTTATGTTTTATTTGAACCTCCATTTTTAATCGGAAAATTTAGAAAACCTGCAATTAAATCTCAATTATGTAAAATTCAGTCCCACACATTTTTCACTACCTTCATACATAGCCTAGAAGTTTCACATTTTTATTTATTTCAACAGTTATTCTGGTGGTTCTTAAGATAATTCGGACACGGAATCCAGTAAACCTACTTGGTGCGAATTGTATTAAAGATTTAAGGGGAGGTGGATTTCTAAAAAATGCGGTGCCTAATCCAGAAGTCGATGTGTGCTGCTGGATGATATACATACTTCAAAATTAGCAAATGTATCGGAGTTATTAGTCCACACAAACCCTAACAGCCCCATTACATGAGATAATTCTGACTATCTTCAACCACAAGTGACACCCAAACTAGGTACATACATATTCATCTATTTCAACATACCACACTTAGACAAATTGATAACGGACACTGATAGTGACGTTTAATCTTTAAGCACTGATCTATACACTGATCACAAACAATATATATATTATTAATTCGTCTATGACACTGACCATGTACTTCAATCGACTAAGAAAAGACCAGGAAGCCAGGAACCTGGGGGCAGTAATAATTGACAATTATAAGTAATGAGTTACTGCTAGTAGGGGGGATCCTCTCCTAATAGGCCAATCGGGACGAGTAGGGAAGGAATTAAGAATGTTTATAAAGATAAGAGTCTCTTATCTACTGCGATATGTTGTGATTTATTGAAAACAAGGCGTCATGTGACGCGGCGGTCATGTGACTATCATATAAGTCAGAGTTCTCATGAGTCGACTGGAGTGAGGCACAGATGGGAGTCATGTGTTTATCTTCTTTATATCAGTGGGGTATACACGTGACTATGTTTTGACAAGACATCACTTATCTACTTACTCCGGCATTATCTTAATATCCTTCTTTAGTTAAAACTTGATTTGATAAGAAGAATATCTTAGATATAGATAATTCAAAACAGTGCAATGTGAAAGCTCTTAGCATTAAACGACATTGGCTTTGGGCAATTAGATACGACATCAACAGAAACAGACCAATCAGTATTTTGAATCGTCTTTACGGGCGCTGGCACACTCCATTAGGCACCCCTTAAATACGTCATCAACAACAAAAATGAGAAAAGTTGAGTGGATTTGGTATGATCACGCCTTTAAAACGCCTTAAACAAGTTGAATAGTCAAACAAGTGTGCCAGTATCCTTAATTGGCCAATCCACATTAACTTCCGCTTAGGGATTAAGTTTCTTTGAGTAAAGCACCCCATGGATGTAGTGTTTCAGAAAGTACTAACATTCAACTAATAGATGTGATCCGGAAGTAGTTTTGTAAGATATTAAAGCGTAGACTTTTAACTCAATTTAAAGTTCTTTTGTTTAAGTCAACAACGGTCTACTTAAGTGAAAATTTTCAAATCGTAGGAATGTAGTTTACGTATTGTAAGCCAGATAATCTAGTGGGTTTTTCAAGCTTTAATAATTACATTACAGAAAAAGGCTATTTTTTAAGTTGACTTCGTTTAAACTGACGGTAAACGTTCGGGAAAAACAACAAAAATGATATATAAATAGGTATAGGGTAATTATTGTTTTATTTTGGCGCGAAACATGGTTGTACATCTCGAATGTCTAACAACTTTGCGGCTTATTACACAGTTCGAAAGGAGTTTTCATATTGTGTGGACTGAACATCCAACATATGGTGAAATAACAACTATTAAGACACTGTGTTTCATATCAGACCGTTTCTTCTTTACATCCTCTGTAATATACTTCTTATCACTAAACCCAAAGCCCAAACTTAAAACCGCTTATAACTGCTCAAACAGGCAAATCCAACAATCTGTTGGCTCTGGTGTCTCTGGTCAGGTCAGTTACGAACACCGGGGACGCAACTGTCCATTAAAGTTAGCCAAGCAGAAGAAGTGACACATACGGCAACAATCAACCTCAACCAACGGCTTATGGTGCTGTCAAAACGTAAGAGACAACACAAGGCGTTTAATAGACGATGTTAAATTGGTACCTGACCACGGTAAATTACGCCGGCATTCAACTTTTCTCCGTAACTTCCGGGGTCTTTTAGCGGCTTTAAAAGTCCGCGCTGTCGCCTTCCCGGCCGATTAGAACTACATAGTGGAAGCAATTCAATACTTCCATTCTATTCCGGATAGTAAAGCAAATGTCTATTATTTCTATGTCTTTACGGGGATTATGGTAGATAGTAAACAGTTGGTGGTCCGCTAGTAAAAGTAAATAAAAAAATTCAATGATATTTTTAAGTAAAATAAGGATTTTTTTATATTATTTTACTCGGTTTCGGGTTTGTACTCTATCTGAGTACTCATGTTTCTAGTCTCGTTGTTAGCAGAACTAGAGTCTACATCCATTCTTATAGTATAGCCTTATCTCTGTTATAATGTCTGCATATTGTATACAATCCCAGGTGTCTCAATGGTAAAGAGTGTTCAAATCCCAACCAGATCATACTTTTATGATTATGACTAATTTAACATTTAGTTGTGATTTCGATGGCAACTGGTTGCTCCATCAGTATATCAGTAAACTGACCCTCTGTCATACTGGCGATGAAAAACTTTCAATTTCTATGCCCTTGTTTTATTCATGCCAATAGCCTGTAAGAGGTTGTACACCAAACGAACTTACCATGATTTAGACATCAACGTTCTAAACTATTAATATCTATAGATACAGCAAATCATTCTTGAAAACCCTTTTCTTTCACAAAGAGGTAAAGAGTTGCTAACATCCCATGTCAGGATAAGGACATGGTCTACCAGCTCTTCTAAAACTCAATAAAACCAGTCCAGGTATTCGTGCTAATGGGATCAATTATAAAATCAAGAAGCAATATTTCAAGGATTGTGACAAACTGATTGTCTCTTTCTGACCGGAAGAGACACACCGCGATGGTCATCAGTTATTCCATTTTTGTGTCCACTGAGACATGCATCGGAGTTGTTGAAAGTTTGTCAAAACTAACTCGGTGTGAATATGGCGTGTGTGATTCCTTCAGAGGCGGTCAGTTCGAGTCAATCTTAATCCTACCAAGGGTAGACATATCAACACTTTGTTGACGTCATAGCTCTCTGTAGTTTGGCCCATGACTAAATATCCTTTTTGCATCATGTCTTTGACCCTCTGTGGCCTTAAAATAATATGAAGCTTTTTCTGATTTAAATAATCAATAACAACGACTTTTATGAGGTTGGTGTAATTAGCGGTTGGTGGAAGAACTCGTCAATTGTAGTAAAATGGAATTACTTAACAGTGAGAAGTTGAAATCATAACTCAATACCAGGTTACGTAATATTCGATTATTTGCTGCTGTCCTCTCTGTTTAAAATGGCGTGAATAGTTGGATTTTTTTGAAACATCTAAAATACAAGATGTCTCTTTCAGCTGTGAAATAATCTTTTTAAAAGACTTTAATGGGAATTATAGTAGATAGTAAACAGTTGGCGATAGACTGTCTTTTACCAGCGGACCACCTACTGTTTACTATCTACCATATCTACCCTTCTAAAGAAATAGTCCTTAAGGAACACGAAGTAATCACCAGGATATATTCTTTGAACAAAAATGGTCTAGTGAGTATTCACGGTAATTGTGTCACCAGCCAATTCCAAAACACTATGGTAATGAATCTTGGCTTTGAAAGTTTTAACCTTTTAAGGGATGTATTTTTTCTCTTTAATTCATCTTTACGTAAATGATGCATCGGTGTATGTTCTTGCCAAATCCCCCTCCCCTTCCCCTCAAGAAACAAAGTTCGGAAGGTTTTCAAGAGGTTACTATCGGTAAAGAAGAAAAACTAAAATAATCAGGTAAGGGTTTTTCAAGAGGGTTTGTGATATTTTTTCCAATTTCGGCAAGAACATACACCCCTGAAACGTTGTTACGCATCATACAAGAAAAAATCGTTACTGTATTGGAATTCAAATATCTTTATTAACCAGGAACAAACCAGACATTACTCCTTTTTTACAACACAAACTACCATCATAGTGAAACATCTTGACCTAAACAATTGGCAGGTTGAAATGTTTTCACCTCGTACCCTACTGATTCTATATCGAACATCCATCTTAATGTAAATGGTGTATGCAAGCTATGCAAGACAAAATGCTTTCTTTGTTGGAATTGAAGTATCTTTATAGAACCGAAACTAAAAAACATTTGACTCTTTTTTTCATACCACAATCATATATAACATACATGAATATTGGCATACAATATGGACTGGTTTTAAATGTTTGTCACCATGTGCTATCTTTGTTCTTTATCTTTAATTCCTTTGTATGTTAATGGTGTATACAAATTATGAAACATGCTGACAAAATGCTGTCTGTATTGGCACCCAAACAAAGCAACACGACACGAACCTTTTTCATACCAAAACATACCATGAATATTAATTCTAGCGTAGAAAATGGACTTATAACATATTTTCACCTCGCGCCCTATTTGTTCTTTATCTTTAATTCCTCTTTATGTTAATAGTGTATGCAATAAAAAAGTATGTCTTCATTGGGATTAAAACATCTCAGAACAAATAACACAACTTTTTACATTCCAAATAAACAATGAATATAAATCTCGGTATATCAAATTGACAGGTTCAAAAGTTGTTCACCTTGTGCAATATAAGTTCTTTATATTAAATCATTCTTTTTGTAAATGGCGTGTGCAAATGAAAGACTATTCCTTTCACATATAAAAGTTTGTACACAGCTGTTCTCTTTGACGGAACATTCTACAACAATATGTTACATTAATGACAAGTTTACTTGAAGGTCTTAGGGAGACACCAAGATGTTATGATTATTGGTAAACACACACAAATTACAATAAACAAAATAGGCAGAAAACGCGACGTTGACAACCAGAAAATGGGTCGATGAGAGGAAACAAAGATGCTTGTCGGTGAACAAAAAGAAGAGTACAAATTTATAGGAAAAGGTTGAAACGTTATTTGGGTGGTTTTAAAACGGTTTTCACGACTTCTAAAACATGTCGTGTTATATAGGCAAAGTGCTACAAAGACAATATTGCCATTCGTGTGTTGATATTTAGTGAACTCTGCGATTTGCAAATATTTCGCAAAATGAATCATCTCACGGAATCACCACAATTTCCACACAGAGGACACGCTTCTTTCTTTGCTCCAAAAATATACTTAATCAGTATTCTTATTAGTAACAAACATTGACTACAATGAATTACTTTTACCGGTAACCCGAACAAAGGCCTCTCCTTCATTTTTCTTGCAATTTCTCTTCCAATAATTCCCTAACATTCGTAATTCGTAATCGTAAAATTCATCACCTCACGAAAATCAATTTGCCCTAGTCATGAAATAGTCAATCCTCAAATGTTTACATTATGTTTTCAAGCAAAAAGTGCATACCCAGCTCACCATCGCAATAATTAACAGGGAGGGGACTAACCTACAAAAATCAACCACCTTTATATAATGTCTCCCTGAAAACGAAGCACATAGTAACGTCTGAAATCAACATAACTTTCCCATATTGAACCTAGAAAATTCTTATTGTCTATTTTTGATCATTAATATATTTTATTTGGGGTAAGACAGAAAACTCTGTTCCCGTGGAGTGTATAAGTTGTTTTCTTTGCACTGATAGTAAGTAAGTACTGTGCTGTTACGATATATTATGTTTCTGATCAAGCAGCCATATGAGCCTTGGGGCATTCGACTTGATGACAAGGAAAGATATTTGTCTGGAGTTTAGAACTATAAAAACAATATTTAGTCCCCAGGCAATTTTCTAAAAAGTTGGGCATAATTTAGAATTTAGAATTTACGCTAAAAAATTGCATTTCCTTGTTTCATAATTTAATGATTATTAAAATTTGTCGTAGTGATCTTATTAGCATAACGTCATGAATAACCGCATAAATTGTCATTAAAAATGAAATTGCAGTAACCAAAAAGTAAATTAATCAATTCACACAAAACTAAAATTGTTGATGGTTTTAAAAAAAACGATTTGATATGAATTAAAATTAACAAGAAAGCGAAAAAATAATTATAAATAAAAATGTTATAATTACTTCCCCTTAATTATATTTTAATCAAGAGAGAAATTGACTGAGTTAAAACTAATAACTAGAATAAAGTATTGATGTGAGTCTTCAAGATTCATTAACGAGATGACGGGGAACAAACAAAGCCTTTACGTGTGTTAAGAAGCGTAACTGATAACAGTAAAATACATAATCAAGAGGCGTGAAAGCACGGTTTGTGAGCGTGCAGTTTTCATTTACCAGTGTAGTTCTTTAGTAATACAACTTGGTACTACCTTTTTGAAAGCTTATATTCATAATTCAAGCCGTTGTAAAGATTGTATTCACCATGTGCGTGTTTCTATTGAGATATCTTTCAGCGAATTATCTTTGCGCTATCATCTGGTGAACATCGAATTCAAGTACACAACAAAGGTTAATTATAGTGACGACACAGACTACTAAAATGACGTCACTGACCCAATATGGTGAGTACATGTAAATCAGTGCAGTTAGTACACTCAGTGAACACGACATGTGGAGACCACGACGGGAGGTGACAGGAAGTGTTCACAATGTGTCCATGATCCAGCATGGATAAGGCCAACTGCACTAAGGACCTGTCCACGTCACTCACTGGGAACATCAAGGGAATCGGGAAATTAGCAGAAAGTCAAAAATGCTGGAAAAAGTGAATACTGACAAATATCGCCCAATTTACGCACATAATCCACCACCGGAAAGCATTGACTAAATTGCTATGGTATCTTGGGGATTGCAGAACTCAGAATGCTTCGCTGATTTCTAGACTGAGGTCGTCTCTTGGGAAAGAATCTCTCAGACTCAGGGTTCGATGAAAATCTGGAACTGGTGCAGCAGAAACAACTGCTAGACTGGATGATTAATGAGTTTACCCGGAGTGACAGTAAGCGTAAACAATCAGAGATACCTCGTCAGTTTAATGAGACCTTCATACTTTTATGTTCTTTTTATAATTCCCCTACGCTGGCTAGCTAAGATAAAACTTGTATTTAGGCGCAGCAAAGGAGGTTGGTAATGTCTCACCAGAAGGGACAACAATCGCGACAAACACGAGACATTTTGCTTTCTTCTAGATATTACAGAGAAGAATATGGAACCTTTGGCCGCTTGAAGTTAGTTGAGCAGGTATAATTAAGATTTGAGTAATGCCGCTTATGATATCATTTAATTAGCGATGACTGATGATGGTCTCAGAGACTTGATGACGTCACCTAGGGATCACTTGTATAGCTATTAACATTGTCCAGACGACAGATTATTGTTTCTCCTCAAGACAGCGAATATTATGAAATACGTCTGTCGTCGTTTAAACAAAAGTTTAAGATAGTAGAGCTCTTACCAATAATTTGAGTAAAATATTGAAAATTGTAGCAACACCATTTAGTAAACGAGCAATTGTCTGTACAACACAAATAACGATCAAGTGTCAATAACTTGACAGTTGAAGAGTGAGAAATAAAAAGGGCATCATATAACTTAATGCAAATTGACTATATACTATTCCACCCATTGATAACGTAAAGCAGGAAAAGAGACACCGAAGTAATAACCCGAGCCCCATAAATTATAGGAAATATATTATCAAATAAATATTCTTAATTTCTCGCTTATCCAATAATATCAAAAATCATTCTATGAAATGTGAAAATGTTCCCTATTTTATTTCTTACAATATCAAAAATACACTTAGATTAACCAACGATAACAACTCAAAATGTGTTTCCTCTCATAATGACACTCCCTATCAAAAAGTTCACAAACATCAAAAATCATAATCATCTGAAACAAAAATAGTCATTTCGATGACATTTGAGTAGTTATGAATTTCTAAAGATCTTAGATGAGTTATGAGTAAAACAAGGTTTTGAGAAAACGACCTTCGTACTTTTGTGAACAACAGGTTTTGAGAAAACGACCTTTGTACTTTTGTGAACAACAGGTTTTGAGAAAACGACCTT
>JAUUEB010084510.1:0-15435 GCA_032362205.1 Clione limacina | reverse complement strand
GAGAGAGAGAGAGAGAGAGAGAGAGAGAGAGAGAGAGAGAGAGAGAGAGAGAGAGAGAGAGAGAGAGAGAGAGAAGGCAGAGAAAGCAGAGATAGGGAAGACTGACAAAGGCCATATTGTCTTGATCAGAAATATCGTGTACTTTCTTTTGTCCGAGTGACCATCCGATCACTGCCTCTCAAATAAGCGATGTTTTACGACTGTCGCTTTGACCAGATGGGAGTTCAGCCCTCTTTTTTAAGCCCTGCCCACTTGCGTTTCTTATTGACAGTCCCTCCCTTTGTGACACATTCATACTTACTTCCCCTTTTCTTCATCAGTTACTGAGACCTACAATTCTTTACCTAGAAATAAGCTATTTACCATGAATCTTATCAAATTGCTTTTCGGTATAAAAAAAAGAACTTAGCACATATTGAAAATGAAAAACAGAACATATATTTTTAAATGTGTGTCATGCAGATGACGACAGACACTTTCCACAGCACTTGCGAAAAAGTAAACAGTCACGTTGCAACGCGCTGGCTTCGGTCGATACGTTTTGCAGTCAGGCAGCGAGTCGCGAGGTTTGTGTGACGCGCCCCACAGCCAATCCTGTGCTTCATTTCCCGGTGACGGTAATTTAATCGCTCATAATGATTTGTCAATCAAGGAGGGGCGTCGACCAATGAAACGTCGGTTGTTGCTCTCATCGTGGATGATAATGGTTAGCGGGTAGCGCTGACGATTCACAATGCATGAATAAGGCAGGAGACGAACAGCTTGGATTTTGCAAGTCTGATCAGCACTTGCTATTGTGAAGTGTACACATCGGGCCGATCAAGCGCTTGTGACTATTTGTGTGTGTCTTACCGACTGGAAGTAGATTAGGCAGAATTCTAATTCTGTGGCCAGCTGATTTTGTATGGAAAAAGTGATTGCTTAAGTTTAGGCACGCGCTTGCTTATGTGCATTATTTACAAAGAAAGAAACAACAACAAAAGAGACTAGGACTAAACTTTATGCATATGTTTTTGGAGTGACTTTTCAATACATCACGGACTTGTACTTGTGAATCAGGTTTGTGGAACTTTGTGACTTTTTGCATATTTATTGATGTTACATGATAGTGCCGAATGTAGCGCTCCGGTGCAGCTTTCGAGAACCGTGGACTCTCCGTCATCAAGTTTGTGGTCACCCGTCACCATTGCTGTAGATTGTTACAGCATGGCGGCGCCTAGTGCTTCACTTTATTTGTCGCCTAGTGTGCCGTCATCGCTCAACGTAGGTCAGGCTATGAGCAACCACGATATGCATATGCCCTCGGCCCAGCAGTACTCACCTCATAGAGACTTACCAGAAATGAAGTACATCCCGCTTCAGCATCACCAGAATGGCCACAGTCAAAATCATCATCTTGGTCAGCCTCAACACAACCCATGGCTGTCTCCCAGTCCTCATAGCGACCCTGGTCATTGGCAAAACATGGCAAGTCATCTCCATCATCAGGACATGAAGGTCCAGCAGCTCAACGGTATGGACGGTCATGTTGGTACTTTGCATCACAGACCACCCTCACACCATCAAATGCAGATGCAACATAATTGGCAGATGCCCCCTCTGCAGAATTTGACTTCTCTACAGAACGCACAACACACAATGCATCATCAAGGCTATGGTATGAATATGAACGGCATGATATCACCTTCCCATCAGATGCATCACGTCCTTCGTGAACCCGAGCACGATCTTGACCCTCATCCGCCTTCAGACGAAGATGCACCAACTTCAGATGATCTAGAAGCGTTCGCTAAACAGTTTAAACAACGTAGAATCAAACTGGGTTTTACACAAGCAGATGTAGGGCTCGCCTTAGGCACCCTGTATGGCAACGTTTTCAGTCAGACAACTATCTGTCGTTTTGAGGCACTCCAGTTGAGCTTTAAGAACATGTGTAAGTTGAAACCACTGCTTCAGAAATGGTTAGAAGAAGCAGACTCTACTACCGGTTCCCCAACAAACATTGATAAGATTGCCGCTCAGGGTCGCAAAAGGAAGAAACGCACCAGCATCGAAGTTACCGTTAAAGGAGCGTTAGAAAGTCATTTCATGAAGTGCCCCAAACCCTCAGCACCAGAAATCACACATTTGGCAGATCAGTTACAACTCGAGAAAGAAGTAGTTCGGGTTTGGTTCTGCAATCGGCGACAAAAGGAGAAACGCATGACCCCACCAGGTAATATTGGGCCCAATGGTGAAATTATAATGCCTGAAAACGATGATGGATCATCCATTCACGATGGAAGTCCTTTACACGACTCTTGTAGCCCTATTCACAGTAATGGTGGCGGTGGGAGTTCTCCAGGCATGCCTACCTCTTACAGTGGTGCCTTGACGCCACACTCCCTCAGCAACCACTCGATTATGTCTCCTCTGTCTCAAGTGTCATCCCTTTTGTCACACTCTCTAGGACATCCACATCATACCCAGCACCATCCTGTCTCAAACTCCCCTCCGCCAACAGTGCCACCCCACCACTATCAACTACAGCACCACCACCAACAACATCAGCAACATCAAGCCTTGATCCTAAAGCAGTCACCGCCTCACTGACTAGCGGCCGAGGAGTCGTCCATTCAGCGCCATCATCATCATGGTTTTGTCGACTCCTACAGCAGAAACAACCATATCGCTCATAACACAGACAAGTATAACAATAATAACAATAACACGGATGATTATGATAACTACAACAACCTTCCCGAGGACTATTCTACCTACTCACGACGGTGAAGGCCAGCCTCAGTTTGATGTAAGTACTTTTACATAACAAATAATGCGTTATTCACAATTATTAATTACATCTTAACAATGACCAGAAATAACATGTAAAGTCCTGTCTCCATAGCTTTTTAACTAAAAATGACTGAGTGTTTTAACAACCTCATAAATTCAAAATGTTTGATTTAATTAAAAGATCATCGCCGAATAAAGTTGATTATCAAAACTCGCAATATGAAACCCTTGTACACAGTTGATCAATTAATTACCATAATTACTATTGTATATTATTTAAAACAGGCTGCTCATAAGATCAAAGATAACAACAAACAATCAAACGTCATAGCATTATAATTATCATTCACAATAAAAAAACAACAACAACGTAAGTTTATATTTCTTTTCACTTGGAGAGTCGCATTCAATGGAAACAGTATTTTTCATCGGAGACACAGCTGTGACACGCTCCTTTAGACCAAACTGTACTGTATAGTAACAATTTCTTTTCATAATAAGGGTTGAAAAGGCTTGCCAATTAACATCTGTTTTCAGTTTTATACAGTAACTAAAATTTTGTTAACGTGAAAATTTACGCAAAGTATGAGATACGAATGACAAGAATATACATCAGAGGCTGTAGATATAATTTACTTTTATGTGATATTTTATAGGAGCCCGTTCGGAAATTATGCAGATGTGAATTCTGAAGTGTTAAGAAGGGAGCTATCTATTCAATGAACATATAAACTGAAAGCGTAATATCATTTTTATTGGACTTTCTTAAACATTTATTAGGTATTGATAACAGGAGGTGAAATGTCACGTGTTTACATTGTTTAATGCGTATATCTTATTTTTGTCTTATACTATTGCTAGAAGCATTACATTTCCGTCCTTTCTTTATCTTTGTGAATCATTAAAAGACTTGCAGTTTTGTCTATTTAAATTTGATCAACCGTTAACGTATTCTTAATTAATTTGCTGTGTTCAATTTCCTACGAATTCTTTCTAATTTCAACTTTACCAAACAACTATGCATTCATTATTTTGTTCATTGATCTAAAATGTTGTAACGAACAGAATTCTTTAGTTTTATCTCAAACAATAATTCATGGACATTTGACGGCTGACTACTTTCTTCTCTCCATTGAATCTGATATAAGAACCACTGTCTCCTAAACATGAGGGGCAGTTCTTGAAATATGTCGAATACTAAAAATAATTCCAAGATTTTAGATTTTCTATCTATAAAATTGACTTTTCTCTACCTGACTTTAATAACCCCGAACCTTCTACTGTGACATAACACAAATTTCTTTTTTTTCTTTTCAAATATGACGAGCCCGTGACGTTCAGTAAACGTTGTATTGATATAAGCTGTGTTTTATTGCGCCTTATGATAGCTTGCTTAGCTGCTGTCCTCACCGGTGTGTGACACTGATGTTCCGGGCGTAGCTATCTGATTCTGATACCCGTATGTGATACTGTGTTTATTTTAACCCTCATCCGGACTATCTACATTTACCTATGTCAAACAGTTGTACCAACTAAGCTCACATAACAGCGCAAACGTAACTTATTGTCGTTACTAAATATTATCCTAACACAATTAATGAACATTTGTTGCATTATCATTTATTTCCCAAGACATATAAGAGCTATCAAAGACTCTCCGAGGAAAAAATAATATTATTAAGCATCAAATAAATAGATTTTTATAAAATATAGCAGAAAATATGTTTTCTAAACCGTTCATGTTAATTCTAAATTGCTTTAAATGTATTCTAACAAAAATACATCATTTGTGTCAACAATTTCATATAATTACTTTATTTTGCAATAACATCACAGCTATATAAGCAGGGGCGTATCTGGGATTTTCAAATGGGGCGGGGGCACATTTATTTATTGGGGCGATCTATTAATTAAAAGTAAGGTTTTAAATGATGCAAATCTATAGCATTTCTTCTTTTTCTCTTATGGGGGATGGGGTGGCATAACACGATGTCCCCTAAATACGCGCCTGAATTTAAGTGTTAGGTAAAGAAAAAAATACAAAACAGCCTTCAAAGTTATTTTGTCAGGGTCTAGTTGCAGTCCAAGTACCACTCATGACGTCATTCTAACAGCCTTGAAACTATAACTTATCGCGACACAGATGCGACAGGCGTCGAAATAAAAACTCCATATAATCGATTTGGTAACGGTGATCAATAGCACCACACTAGTGTTAATCCGTGAGTTCATGGATGTGTGACATTATACACCAAACGTGTTGACAGACGCATTTTCTTACCCGATAAATATACATGCATTTACTTCAATTTTAAATGTTTCTACGTCCTTGTGACGTTTTATTGTTTTATTTTATTTTTGAAAATATGTTCTTAATAATTATTAATTAAGCAGAGCTTTATTGTGTCTTTGCACTGGTTGTTTTATTATGTATACTTCTAAGTCTTTCGTGTATGCACATTTTAAAATCTGTTTGTTCGTATGTTTGTTTGATTGTTTTTGTATCTGCTATAAAAGATGCTAACAAACTTACTTTTAATTTCCGAAAGAACACACAACTTAATATAACCGTACTTACTTTATTTGATTTATTGTTTTATGGTACAATTCATTGCTGTAAAGATACAATTCATTGATTTTATACGGGTACATTCATGCATGTAACCGCAATTACAGTTTTGAAGAGGCACACACGGATAGATTTTATCCAATTTTATATATTGGCTTTTATACGATATTTTGTCCCCTCAGGCCAGGTATTACAAAGCTATGTGAGTGAGATATACTGCCATATATAAGAATTTGTATCGCACACAATTGATATTGGTTTCACTTTTCATTCAAAGGCAATTAATTACAAAGGTGTGCAAAGCTGATTTCAAAATAAGTTAGTTATTTTCTGCTAGCCACACGACTGTGAATAGATTATAGACTATATTTAGAGAAAGATAAATTATTCAGATTTTGTAAACTTTGAACACGTGCAATATTGATACATTGCCTGAATGGCTGTTAGTTTAAGTGCAAGACAGCAAGTGTACCTACAGAAAAACCAGAAGAATTCAATTTTGACACTTCAGGGGACCCTCTTGTTGCCATTGCGTTAGGTTTCATTTATGTGTACACAGCAGACATGTCACAGTTCTGTTAATGACTTTGAACATTCTGATAACGGCAAAAGTACAAAACCACCTGGAAGTGGGATAGAAATATATATTTTTAACATAAAAAAGAAATAAAAACGGGATTTGAAGAAGTCGTTAAGTGTGAAGAAAAAGAGAAGCGAGAAGTTTGAAGATAAAAAACAAAGTATGAATAGAAGTAACATAATGGATGAAATTCTACGCTGGGTGAAAGGAAAACCTGCCATCGTGAATTGCCTTCACCGATGATACTGTTGCTTGCCAAATAGGACGGGCAAAGTTTACATTGGCTTTTCTAAACGTTTCTCAAACTCAGTTACCTTTTTCTCCGTCTTTTCTTCATTCCTTACTTTATTATTTGACGTGCATGTGACCGATGAGAGCTGGGCGTCACATTACACGTTTGTTGAGTTGCCTTTTCTTCACCTCTCCGCGATCCGATGTCATAATAATATCACACACAACGACACGCGTAAGTAAGTTCATGGCCCGTCACAATTCAGAGCTAACAACATGATAAATAATATGTGGCAAGAAACGATGATTTAATATTTACATTGCGTCACCTTCTTATAACGATGAAATTGATACGTTTTGCTACTTCTTTCTAGTAGAGTGCAAGACGCAGATGTATGGCATTTTGGAAGTTTTTTTTACGGTGCATCTTCTGTCTATATTTTTTAATTTTTTAAGATATGTTTGTTTACCAAAATGAGTAATACGACAATAAATAGCAAAATCTAGTTGAAAATCATTGTTGTATCAGTAGTCAGTTTGGGGATTTGTTCTTAAAGCATAAAACATAACTTATTCGTAACTCAATAAATATTTATTTTTCGTGAAACAAAGAGTTAAAACGTAGTCTTTTATGATACATTCAAATCGGACCCTCGACATTTTGACGATCAAATCCATATAACTATCTGATTCAAATCGATTTAATGACAATTATAACTATTTGATAATTCCAGCATTTGCAGTTATAAATTTGCACTAAGAATATTGATTACAATCAAAGCCAAAAAAAATACAATTATAATAGTATTTTCGATTAATATGACATAAATCATAAGTGGAATTAAATGATTATTAAATATATGCATAATGCATAGTCTACTACACAGTGCACTCAAACTATAAACATATGTTCACAAGTTAAATATTAGATTAGTTAATCTAGTTGACCTTGGTGTTGTAGTTAACTGTGCAATATTATCTTTTAAAATCTCAATATCGTTTCCGACTTATACATTGTAAAATAGCTATTACAAACACATACTTCTCATCTCTATTTTTGTTATAGTTTGATTCAATTTTTGGCATTCTCGAAAATTTCTCCAATTCTATCAACAAATTATATTTACATGTCGTGTATATCTTCATACATGCAAACAAGCACATTAGTTACATTCAGCAAAATATTATATTTCACTTGTGCCTTAAACTAGTTTCTGGATTAAAAGAAAAGTCATACTGAAATATAGTCGGACCATATACGTTGATAAGAAATGATTTAATATTGTCAAATGGTATTTCTGGTGGTATTGTAGCAACAACCGTAAAACTCTGCCTATAGTTTAGACAACGGTATTTTAGTATAAGAAAAAAGTATTGCTTAAGGTTCAAATTTGTATTTTTGGTAGTAAATAGTTCTTAGTTTGTGCCTAGAACAAAATTCAATCGAATAGTTTTGTCAAACCAGAAAATATTTTAAAAGTACATCATAAAGTACTCAAACTTAGTACACAGAAGCAGCAAAACAAACACGAATGAACTCACATCTCAGCCCCTACCAGCATAGATAAAAGGATAGATAACTCTAGCTTGTCACTTGTATGTTAATGTAAATGACTCACGGGACACACTAGAATGTCACACACATAAATAATGCTAATTGTCTCCACAAAAAGAAAGTAGCGATGCAACAACCACAATAATGTCTTCCATTTTGGTTTTCCCTTTTCATCAGGATGACGTTATCCATTATGTTAACCCTTTCGTACTAATTCATACGTTAGATTTATTTTTAAATTTTAATCAACCATCAACAACAAGAGGGGAATTTAGCTATTTTCAAACCTGTATTTAAAAAATATATAATATGATACATTTTCATTGATAAACGAATTGAATTAGAGCTGTATACCAAGTGTTTATAATATTGAAACCGCCTACGTTCTTAACCCTATGTCTTCTTCCCTGTTGATGTAACAAGAAGCTCCTCTTGTCTCTTCTGTCTTGTCTTCATTTAGGCCAATTTTTAAATATGTCACCGACTTCTTCAGCTTCAACGCATTTCCTCAATGTGATGTGTTACCCTCGCTTGCCTCCTACCTGCCATTCCACTTTATAATTTTGTCAGACTCTTTTATCGTTTTTTAAACTGTACATTACAGAACATATTGTGCAATTATTATGCATGACAAAAGCGACAGGTATAGAAAGTTAAATGGATAATTAGTTGAATCTGGCATTAGCACCTTATACTTTATTCTAAAATATGTAAACGGTAATATGACATATTATTACAATTTATGCAAGCCGAATGTCATTGTCGTATAATATTATATACATGAATATTAAATGAAAGTTTGTAAACAACATTTGCTTTAAGAGAATGCATTAAGTTACAAGTCAACAAACTAGGATTGTTTCCACGAGACTGTAATCGGATGTCGTCTTGTAGTTAAATTTTTATGCTATAAGATAAATACATTTTAGCTTAAATTGTAAACATATTATGTGTATGGTTCAACTGGTATTTACACAAATAGATGGAAAGATAGAAAAAATGAAGATTGTGTGTGTGAGAGAGAGAGAGAGAGAGAGAGGGAGAGAGAGAGAGAGAGAGAGAGCTAAATGCTTTCGAGATAGATAAACAAAAAGACGGCCCCACAATAAATCATAGGTGTGTATTAGCCCAACACTTTGTAGAAAGCAACCCAGCATGACATAAGTTAAAAAACCGCTACGTTGGCAGTAAAACTTAGAAAAGGGGTCGCGTCAGTCTGAAAAGAACATCGTTTTAAATGTAAGAACCGAGAACTCAAAAGGTTCTCTCAATATTATTCTTACCTATTTGATAGATAACAAGCACAAGGCATGACGGCCTCAAGCATTAATGGCCTCAACTACTTTTAACTGGTAGCTGCAGCTTTTGAAAACACTTATGTACAGACACCCCCTTCTGTCTCTTTTAAGATCGGTTATATGGCTGCTTTTGGAGTCAGTCAACCAGAAACATGTATGTTTTATCATAGAAAGAAAAAAGATTTCAAGAAACAGATAAGTCGTTTTGAGGGCAGTGATTTGTGTCGCTTTTCACTCGGTCATGAATCGGCTTGGTCTAGATTACTAGAGCACCCTTGAGAATAAAATGCAGTAGATTATTAACTAAAACATCAACAGTCTTATTCAGTTTCTTTTTTATATCAACCGTGAAACAGATTGTGCAATTATTCGGTTGTTTAAAAAACTGAATAAGAAACGATTAATATAATCCAAGGCTCAGTTAACATTTGGAGACGTTGTGGTCTAATTATAAGTGTTTCTCATAATGCAGTTGAGCTTGCTGTAGAAGGCCAGTGATTATCAGCAGCCAAACTGGCCGCTTACTGCAAGTGGCCTCTTACAGCAAGTTGACATTAAAAGAATCTTAAAGAATCTTAAAGAGAATAATTTTAATGGTCACGCTCAAAGGTGGCCACTGAACAAGATCAACTGTATTTAAGTATGAATTTCTCTAAAAACTTTTTATGTGAACAATCTGGTCTTTGTATTTCCTCCTATAATAGATGTATTATGGAAAAAAGAGACACTAATCAGGTGCAGATAATTAAAAGCCTTCATAAAGTGAATAAACTCCTAGTTCTAGTGCAGACATGAGTTACATGAATGTAGTACAGTGTAGTGTTAATTTCCAATCTAAATAATTTTTGGGTAAGGTCAAAGGTCAATCTAGAACTTGTAATATTTCTTCTAATATTTCTAGTGTCCATATGATAATTTAAATATGACAGATTGGTTTTGATCTAATTCATAAATATTGATGATCATGGTAACAAGTGACCAACTAAGGCCAGTAGGTAAAATATAAAGGTTCATACTAAGTAACGACAGCAAATAAAATAATTATGTTCTTTTTAAAATGAAACTTATTACACTGACATGTGATACTCCCCATCAAAATGTTCTATTTGTCACAAATTTGAACAAATTATTTTTTTTCAAAATGTTCTCATCTAACACTTTAATGAACATCTTCAATGAAAAATCAAGTAGCTATGCCCTACTATTAGCCTGATATGATAAAAAGAAGGTATTGATAAAATAGCCTTTGGGCTTTTGTGAACAGGTTTTCAGAGAAACTGCTCAAACTGCTGTGTCACAAAATCTTCAATTTGTCTCATAATCTTTCTTATTCATGAAGTCAAATTGTTAAGAAAAAGAATTAAGCAAAAAAAATTGATAGGGCAACCCTAATCATCTTTACAGGCAATATGTTGAAACTTATAAGTGGCATCTTTTGACTCGAAGCTAATATAAGGTTAAATTGGTGTTTTTAAATCGTATCACTTTGTCTTACTCTTGGAATATCTTAATACAGTTGAACTTGCTCTCGAAGGCCAGTGATTATCAGCAGCCAAATTGGACGCTTATTGCAAGTGGCCTCTTACAACAAGTTGACATCAAAAGAATCTTATAGAGAATAAAATTTAATGGTCACGCTCAAGGTGGCCACTTACGGCAGGGGGCCTCTTACGACAGGTGGTCGCTGAGCAAGTTCAATTGTATTTCAAAGCTTTGTAACTAAATCCAGCAGCTATTGTCTTTGTTAAACCTTTCTCACTCACTTGATATTTTCTCTTTTGTTGACTAATTCAGCGTGACAGGTTGACGTCTTACATGTCCCCACAGATTGAGAAAGACCGTGTGTTACAGCAAATGTGGCAGCAATTGTGTTCAATACATAGGGATCTTGTTTAAACTTAGCCAAATCTATAGTCTGAAATATAAATAAGGACATGTTTCATGATATCCTTATTCTTTCTCATTGTGGAAGAGATGGGGGCACGTTTAATAGGCACATATAATTAATGTTGAGATGTTTTATGGCTGAGAGAGATATAAGGTTTTTTCAAATTAATCTTTTTAAACAAGTAATTTCCTGGAGACATTAATTACTACTACAAAGAATATAAGAAAAAGATAGAAAGGCATTGAATATTCTACGGCCTTTGGTAAGGGCCCATGACGACAATGATGGATAACTTTTATACACATTAAAACATTTATTATCATTTTTTATGTTAAACTTCATAGTGCTTAAAACATACAATATTGACGCACCCATCTTGAAGAGACTCTGAATCAATAATATATAAATGCATCTAATGATGCACTCTTAGCGAAATTAATTCTATCAAATTAATAGTGCTAAAAACATGAATTTATAAATCAAATATTAAAATCAACCAGCTTTATTAACAAACAGACAGTCTCTGTTCATGGCCGAAACACAGCAGGCATCTTTGTCAAATGGACTAGTTTCTTCAGACAATTGATATGGAACAAATATAGCAATTATCTCATACAACAGTTGATATGAAACCTATCAAGTAATTATCTCATACAATTTCTAAAATGGTTGAAAACCCCAAAATAACTGACCTTGCTAACATCACATTCAGGTTTCCCTTTGTTAAGTGGACGTTTAGCATCCTTAAGTTGACATCCATGAACCTCCTGGAAGAATTCTTCAAACCATTCTTGTGGTATTTGATGTGCATTCTTTTCCTTCCCTTGACCATCATACTTGATATTTGACACAAATGTTTGATCAAAACTCTCAACACTATCAGTGATTCTAGCCACGCTCAGTATCTGAAAAACATGAATTCATCTTTCATTATCAAGGAATTAGAATTTTGTCTTAGGCGCAAGGCAAACAAGGAAACAATCTTCATTAATTTCTGATTCATCATTAACGCAAGTTAATCATTTTGTTTCAAGCCTTTTTATCCAGATAGTTCTATCACGCAAAACGCCAGGGTTTCAAATCCCCTCTCAGCCAAGGATTTTCCCCCGCTTTTTGACCCAGCAGTACAATTGGGTACCGACTATAGGCAGTGAATTAATATGTAAGATTACTAAGAGGCGACCCCTTGTATACTTCCCAGGAAGCTGAGAATGTACAGGTTTATCTAAATTGTGCCTGTCCAACAATAATAACTTTAAAGCTATTTGAGCTTACTCCAAAAGTTGCGCTAGATAAGTGCCATTATTATTATTATTTTTATCTGTCGGATAAACGTGGCCTAAGTTTTAACTTCTCAGGGATTTGTTTAAATAATCATCCCAGGTTATTTTGAATGTCTTATTTACTTTTGTTATTATCATTTGTTACATATAATGCCACCCTATCCATAATAAGACACCCTTTATAAACAGTAAAAAACAGTCAAAGACATGGTTCCTCAAAATCATAAAGTGTGAACAAAATCTTTGTTGAAAAAAAAATGTTTTATTGGGGATTTCTTCATCTATAAAGATGAGTCCAGGTGCCAATGCCAAATTGGCTTGTCTTCTAAAAATGACTCTTGCGACCTCCTTATCAATATTCATATATAAGAAAGTGACAAATTGAACACTTTTGTGCATATCACATATGAACAATTTAATAATCATGTTTTAGTACCATTTTGAGCGAACTAGCCCTGAGAATAGCAAAGCAGGAGGGAATTAGGATAAGCCACTGTCGTCTGCATAGCTGTATCGGTTATCCGAGGTAGCCTCGCTACCTCTAATTGCAAAAAGCTAACTCACATTTTAATTCCAGATTTTATGCGCTTTTGTCACGAATGGCAAAAATGATCTTCTTTGTATCTGTTGATTTCTTTGTAGATTAGCATAAAGAACAGTACTATGACATTATGACACAATCTGAAGACTGAAGCTTGTTCCTTTATACACAATTGGTAAATGAAAACTTGTTCTTTTGTCGTCCGCGCTAAATTTAGCAAGATATTGGCGATTCAAGCTAACTCATATAAATATTCCTGCTATCTCTCGCTGAAGGTAAATCTACAGCTACTGTCGTCTGTGACATATTTTGGTTATACAAAAACAAAAGGGGTGACAAGAGAAATGAGAGTGGATCCTCAGGAAAAGAGTTTAGAGTGAATCAGTGTCTGCTTAGACGTTAATACTGTAAGCAACAAGAGAACTACTTCTAGATCATTGCAATAAGAACAGAAGCGCATTTCCTGCTATCTGTTTGTGATCTGCAGAAATAAGTTGTCGCAAAAACTAATTCCATGGATTAACAAAAAAAAGTTTTACAGTACATAGAAACCCTTATAAATTTAACTTATCAAATATTCAAACAATTACCTTCAAATCGTATTTTGCAGGAAGTTTAAACTTTGAGTAATCCAACTGTGTTGTAACCAGCCAGATGTAGTCTGCTCCTATCTGCATGTCGACAGCTGATTGAATCACTTTGTGAACATAAGACGCTCGACCAAACAGAACCACAACCTTAGATCCTGGAGACAAAATAGAGTATGTTACAAATACATAAAAATATTAATATATCAATTGTATACTAATAAACCAGTTCTTATTTTTTTAACAACCCTACACACACCATTTAACAACACACCCTAAAACACACCATTTAACTGCTACAAATTAGCATAAAAGCTTTTAAAGCTCTAAAAAGATTTTCAAACTTTGGTATGCCTTTTTTCTATTTTAATTCTTATATCTTTATTTTTTGGCACACTTTAAACACACATTGATTAACTAAGAAACATTAAATTTGGCAATACATTATGACAGAGCTGTGCCCCTAATTAATTTCTATTTTTGTGGCAAAATTGTTCTTTGAAACTGAAATGTTGTAAAAAAAACTTACGGGACAGGCTAGGGTATTTTACTGGTGTTTATCTTTGTATGTTTTGACATAAGCTAGAGCAAAAATATAATTATTGTGGAAAATTATTTATGTTAAGTAAAACTGGATCCGCTTTAATTGATGAAATAAAGAATATATCAAACAAAGTATCTCTCACCTTTAGCTCCAGACAACAAACTGAGCACATCCTGTACTTCTGCATCATTTGAATCTTGTTTTGAGCGTCCACTGCTGCCTACACATACTCTGAAAACACAACAAACACACATTGCATCAAAACTGACTTTAAAAATTCAGAGAAGATCTTGGAAATAACTTTCTAGTTGTTTTGCTACATTATATATTTTTGTTGTATCCAACATCCAATAAACTTCTGAAATGTTTTCTTCAACGACTTGAATTGTTCCACAGAATAACTCAACATAAAAACTATACCTAAATCCTGAATCATATATACAAATTTCAAATTCCAAATTTTGTTATATCTGAATATTTTATATAACTTATTAACTATTTGATTTGTTTACATCTTAAAACTCACTTGTTATTTAGTCTGAGTTTATCAAAGACTTCCGCAGCCAAAGCAGCTTGGATGTCCTCCTCGTAAATAACATCCACATATGTCCAGCCTAGTTTATTGACCAACGCTACTACTGCTTCCATCAGGCCACTTGTGGGGGAAATGGTACGTGCCAGGTTTGGCTTGTCGTCCAGTGCTGGAGTAATGGCACTAGGACTGATGTAGGTCACACCCATTGGCTCTAACACACGTGCTGCAGCCAATGTGTTGGCATCTCCAGCTGTCATCACTGCACCTAGGTTCTCAATGCTGATCTTAAAATTATCTTTGTCAAATCTGGGTATTTAGAAATTGAAAAGTTTTAGAGGTTAATAAAGATAGTTAAAATCTTCAAATCATGGCAAAAAGTGATAATTCATTCATTCAGATTTGTGACTTTTTTAACAGAAAAAAACACTTAAGTCTCAAATATTGTAAAAGTAAAACTTCCGACAATTTCTAATCTAGATACTATGATACTATGATATATAGCAAGCTACAGTAAAGCTATCAAAACTTATTCTGAACTTTGAGTTAAGTCTTAATCAAGATATGATGAGGAAAACTTGATGGAAAATATATGCAGATTTCATGTAAAGAAACGAAACGATGATGATGTCATCACTGTCACTGAGAGGAACAGCTGCTTTCTTAGATGATCGGTTTTCTATTCCCTGATTCCCTCCCTTGAAAAAAGTCGCGTTGTATGGATGTTGATTAAGAAAAATGTAATTGGTGACCAGTAAAACGTGATGTTGTATTGAATTAACGTAGTCCGCAATTTGTGTTATATAGAGGTATTTTTTACAAAGAATAAGAAAGAAAAAATCTGTGCTTTGCGAAAAGTGGTGTTCTATGGGATGGAAAGTGGTGTTATATGGAGTGACATTGTACGAGGGTTTGACTTTTATGCTTTGGCAGACTTGCTGAAATACAAAAACGAGTGCCATACATTCGGACTGGCAGACCAAAACAGATCCTGCCAGTCCGAAGAAAAATTGTAAACATAGATATAAATACAATGTATAATGTACAAATGA